>WTSP01010232.1:0-68983 GCA_025331215.1 Actenoides lindsayi
TCCCCACTCGCTCCATGCTCGCCTTCCTCTTTTTCTTCTCCTGCTCCGCCTCCTGCCTCTACTTCATCTATGTGGCCCCCGGCATCGGTAAGGCGGGAGCCGCCCCCCGGGAGCGGTGAGGGGCGTGAGGGCGGAGGTGGGCACGGCGACTCAGCGGGCGCTGCGGGGCGGCCTCGGCGGCGGCTCCCCCCGGCCTGTCACGCCGGGCCCCGCGGCGGGGAGGGGAGGGGAGGGTACGGGCGGTGCCGGGCGAGGGGCAGCTCGGGTGTGGAAACGCCAGCCCCGTGCCGAGGGAGGCTCGGGGCGCCTGGCGAGGGCTGTCGCGGCGTCGCTAACGTGTGTTCATCTCGCATCTTTGTTCTGTTGGTTTCCGATGCTCTAGAAGATTCATCTGCCATCGCGAGGTAGGTGGCTACCGTTCTGGCTTCCCAAGCTGGAGAAGTGAGGCAAAAACGCAGCTCACCTTTCCGTCGCCTTAGAAATTAATGGTAGAAACCAGGAAAGGACTGCAGATCTGCCTGCTTGAGTTGCCTGAATGCATTCATCTCTTAAATCATTAGTAACTGCGTTAATAACTTCTGTTCCCAGAACCTATTTGAATATTTGTTGTCAGTAGGATCCCTCTTCACGGATTAACTTTCACTTCAGAAAGAACCGCTTCAGAGGGAAGAGAGTTTCAAGAAAAGCTATGTAAAGTAACTGCAAGTCTGGGTCAGACAGAGGATTGTGCTTTTTTCCATAGTTCGCTCTTCTGCTGTTTCTGAGAGGCTGTTGGGCTTTTTCTCTCTGGGTGATCCTTTCAGAAGTGGTTAGCCTTGCCTCTGAGCTAAGACAAGCAGAGTCCTGTATGGTGCTCTGCAGCCTTTTGCTGTGTTGGTTATCTATGGACAAGGCAACGTTTTCCTTTTTTCCCCAGGGAGCGCTGACACTTTGTCCTGCACTTCTCCTTGCTTACCAGGTGCTGCCTAAATACCTGCAAAACCATCTTGCTCTTAAAATCCTCTTTGTGGTCATTACTCCAAAATGTCCACATTGATTTTGACCGCCAAATCAGCAGAAATTGTTTCCTGTCGACTGTCTTCATGCTGTTTGGCATCCTCTTACTCACCACCTTCTTTTTAGCTTGTAAACCCCTCCAAGGTACAATTACTTCTCCCATATTTATAGCATTTCATGTAATATTGATATGCCTTTCAATTATTATTGCAGTTCAAATAAATATAAAGATATAATAAGGAATATGCCATGGGTTGGAATTCCTCAGTTTCTTGTCTGTCAGTTTTCTCCTGCTGAAATTGATGTCATTTAATCTTGTGAGGGAGTGAATGGACTTGCAGGGGTCCATTTGGACACCTTAGTTCTATGAGACACTAGTGCAATATCAGAGTAAACTTTAATTACAAGAATTTGGTGTATGATTTAGAAAGCAAAGTGCATTTTCTGCGCCTTTGTAAGGAAGTGAGACTGTGTTCATCTTCTGTAACGTGCAGATGGAGTTTTACTGCATTATTTAAATGCTGGTTCTTCAGGTATCTTCTCAGAAGTGCATCCTCTTCTTATTAAACAAGGCTTATGCAGTGACTTGTTGAGTCAGAGCCTCTAGTGATAAGACTTTTCTTTCCTGAAATCATCTTGCTGCTCAGCTATTGGGGTTTGTGTGTCTGTTCAGTTTCATTCGTACCAGCAGTGAAACAAAATCAGGAGTATGCACCAAAAGTATTTAGTTATTTAGTTCTTACCAACCTTAAGGAAAAAATCCTACTCAAACTGGTCTGTGTTGCTATCTCAGGTCTATGTACTGCAGTTAGCCCACTCCAGCTGTGGCTCAACAATACAAGACTCTTCAGTAGTTACCGAATCTGAGAGATTATAGTTCTTTTCATCCACTGCTTAGTGGTGTGCTGCCCTAACTGCAGGCAGTTGTGTTGTGAACTTACCCAGCCTAAACAAATCAAACCCTGACAATATTGTGGCACTTCTTGGATTCAGTTTGGAATGCTGCCATGCTCTGCTGGCTCTTAATAGAAAAGAGAAAATGGTAAAGGGCAACAGGGAAGTTTTACATTGGTCGTCTCAGCCTGCCAGCTTGCAGATGTGATGCTCATTTCCCAGGAATTTGCCCCTGGAAATGTTACTGTGCAGAATGGAAAGATCAAATATTATCTTAAAACCAACAGGCATCTTTGCAGTATTCTCAGCGAAAATGTAAGTTGTAGGAATGGAAGATTAAAAACAAAACAAACCAAGACAAACAAAACCAAAACCACAAACAAACAAAAAAGCAAAACAAAAAGCACAGGGGAGAAAAAAACCCCAAGACCAAACACCCCACCCCCCAAGTTTATAGGCAGTTTATATTCGTCTAATAATCCTGTGCTGCATGCTCATGGTACTTGCTTATTGCAGTAGGATAGAATAGAATATTTCAGTGTGCTTGCTCCTTTCCACTGAGTGTGATGGAATAGGTCTATCTAAGTCAAAGCTGACTGTGTGTGTGTGGAGAAGAAGAGGGCTTGAAGATTGGTTGTGGAAGTTGAGCTACCTTACCTGTTAGCAGCTTTTCACAAAAGAGGTTTTGCAGTTAAGTCGTAAATGGTTGGGGTCTGTCATAATTTCTGTGTGCAGATACGTGTAAGTGAAGGTATTTTGGTTCATCAGAACACTTTTTTCTTTGACAAGCTACAAGACATAGTGACAGAGAGGAAGAAAGTCGTGTTGAAGAAAACTAGAGCTGTTCCTTGTCTGTTTTCTCTTCCTGATGGTCAGAGGAGCTGAAAAGAGGGAGAAGCTGGACTCCCAAATGTTTTATGGAGTAACAGTGTACTGGAAAGTGGGAAGGGAAAAATAACTGGGTTGAGAGATGTCAAAGCTGAATGAAAAGTTGAACCCTTATGGACTAATACAGTGCAATTCCCTCCACTGGGCTTACTCTGGTATGTTAATGTCTGTCTTTCACTGGGATCCCCAAACTGGACACAGTACCGCAAATACAGTTTCGCAAGTTACTAAATAAAGGCAAAGAGCTGCTCCCATCAATCTACTGGTTGTGCTGCTGCTGACACAGGGCGGCACTACTGACCCTTTGCCACCAGGATACACAGATGCCTGGAGGGTTTGATACAAGATGCCTGTCTTGGCTGAGGGTTTTGTGGTAGAGCCTGTGTCTTCAAGGCAGTAGGTTTAATGCAGCTCAAGGGCTGCGCTGAAATGGGAATAATACAGCTAGCCTCTTTAAAAGAAAACAAACCCTTTGTTAGTCTCCTCCTTTGATGCTTTGTGGAAATACCGTGTGATAAGAGGCTGATGGATTTTGCAAGATCTAATAGATTTTAATGGGAGTGTGTGTGTGTGGTGCTTTGATTTGATTTTTTTTGTTTGTTTTCTGCTTTTACTCCTTTCTAGCAGATTGTTCTCATGGGTACCTTCCAAGTTTCTTGAGTGAATGAAACTTATCTGTCCCTTTGTTTCATAATTTCTGTAGGGGAATGTTGGTACTCCAGACCTGGTTGTTGTTTGGGAGCTGTTATTAGCTATGTTCCTTTATTAAGGTCCACATGTTACTCAAACCTTCATTTGCAGACAAGATTAGTTCCATTAGCTGCCGTGGCCTTTTTCTTGCTCGTGTTGCAGTTTTTCACTTCAGTTCCACAAATTACAACGAAACCCTTTAACAGAAAAATTTTAGTCAACTTTCTAATGAACAGGATCTTCCATGTGTCTCTTGTGCAAAGAGGAGGCTTGCTTGCTCTTCTGCTTGATCACTGATTTCCAGTGATCAGAAGTTCCTTGGCATTCTGACTAATGACTTTAGCTCATTATGGACTTAAGCAGTTCCACGGGTAAGTTTTCTGCCTTTTTTTGGGAGGTGCAAAGATTTTTTTTCCATGATGTTGAGCCAGCACCTAGCAGCTGGTGCTGAATAAATTATTGTATTTCAGTCATTCATGACTGTCTTTTACTTTTATCAACAGATAAGCTTTGACTAAACATGCGTATTTCTTCAGAATCAGTTGTTTTGTATCTTTATTGATAGTGCTTTGTATCTGAAAGGTATCCCCAATGGTCAGTTCACTTCCTTAAATTTGCAGTCATCCTTCTTTACCTCCACTTTACTGTGCTTGCATTCTTTAAAAATGCAATTTATGATAATACGTGAAAAATTCAATTTACAGATACTCCTTTTTTTCTATTTTTGCCAGTAAATAAACTTATTAAAATGAAATTCTGGAACAATTGGCAAGTCTTAGACTTAAAATGTCACTGTAGAACTAATTAATTGTCGGTGTTCAAAGTCAGCCTGCCTAGAACAGTTTTGGTTGAACAAATGTCTTAAGGAAATTTAATTGTGTTTTAAAGTTGGAGATTAAATGTTGCTGAAATAATAGAAATCCAAGGAAAATTATTTACTTTCCTAATGGAATCTGCCTTGAGTGGAGGGAAAAAATAAGTATGTAAGTAGTGGGTTTGGTGGTTATAGAGATGCTGATTTTTACATTCCTTCAGGATACTGTTTCAGAAGGAGCTATTGAATTATTTCTCACTTGCTGTCTAATCAACTAATAGCTGGAGGGTGGAGGATAAAATGGTATCGAGCGTGTTAGAAACTGTATTGAACATTGTATCATTTATCATACTTAGACATTGTTAGAGAAAGAAATTTTGGTTTGTTTTTTTTTCTTCACCCGTAAACAGAGACTTGAACAATGAGATTTCCTCTTTACTGGCTCAAATAAACAGTGAACTGATATTTATTCAGTTCCTCAGACTGGCAGTCAGAGGACTCATCCATTTGGCATGTCCTTTGTGGCAGTGAGTATACAGAGATTGTCTGGAGTATTGAAAAAACCCACTGCCACTAAAAACAGTTTTGAAGCCTCTGTGTTGTAGCTGATACAGACCCATCCATCTGCAGCACAGGAATGATCTCCGTTAGCCTCCAGAAGCATTGCTAGTTGGGGGTATTTTCAGTAGGCTGGGGTGATCTGTAGCTTTCTAATGTATTTTCCTTACAAGGAAGTACACATACGCAGACTCAAATGCAAGTCTTACCATCCCTATGAAATAAGTTTGGATTCATTGTGAAATTACAAATAGTGCAAAGTTGATGCTAAATATTCAGCAACAAATTAAGTAAAAATATATCATTCGAGGCGTAGAATTTTTTTGCCTTTTTCTGCATGGTTCATATAGTTTAACTTCTGATCAAGAAATGTGTAAAAAATAAGTAAAATCCTATGGAAGTTGAACAAAGTTAACAAAAGTTAAACAAAAGTTAATGAAGTTGAACAAAAATTAACTCTTACTACAACATTTATTTCTATTCTCTGTAATTTCAGTTTGTGAGTAGAAACCATGTTCCAGCAGTCCTGCATTACTTTGGGTGTTGCCCTTCACTGGAAATTGATTAATGACTCTTTCTAACAGACCGAAGTCCCTATCATGGAGTTGTGGAAAATATTCCTAGCTTCTAGAATCCTGACAGTGGTGATTCCTAAGCAGTCTTTAGCTGAGCTGTACGTAGTGTATACTTAGAGCAGTTTGTAGAATTTCATCCCTAACGCTTTTGTGTTCGCTCGCCACGCACCAGCTCTGCCCATAGTGGATTTATAATTCTAGCACTGCGGAGAAGAATATCATATAACCTCGAGATGAGAAGAAAACCTGTGGGACTTGTTCTAGAAATGTCCCCATGAGCTGATCCCCATTTACAGTTGCTAGTGGAGAGCTTTCTGTTAACCCATGCCGCTCTGGGGCAGTTTTTATACAGTGTGTTGAACGTGCTTTACACGAGTCCTGTGGTGTCTCGCAGATGAGGAACTTCAGAGGCAATGATCATTTGGCAATGCCTATTTTCTGTAAAGTTGGGATTAGTGCATTTGAATTTTACAGTATCCCTGGATTTTCTGTGAAATAGCTCCTGAGATTTTCAGTATCTTTTTTTTTTTTCCCCAGAAGATTGGTGTATGATGTTGCTAGAGCTGCTCTGATGATCATCATCTTACTTTTTAAGTATGGGGGTATTAAATTTTTTTGGTAATTGCTTTGACAGCGTTCTTGAGATAAGGATTTCTTGTGTGCTTTGAGTTTGGGGTGAGTTGTTTTTTGTATGATAGAAGATCCATTTCTGAATGAGATTTGTGATACCGAAGTCTTCGTCTTTTATTCTTTGGCATTTTAGATTACAAATTACGAGTTGTTAATGCTTTCCTGACTGTCTTGTTAAAGTAATCACAGTTCTATCTTGCTGCTGCTCTTGAGAATGTTACTCACTGCTCCAGTTTTAACTCCAGTTGTCATGTTTAAGTGCATGGCACACTTTCAACTGCTTTGGTGTATGTGTACGCCATGATAAATTACAAAGTTTCTATATAAACCTGGGTTTAGTGCTTTTTCTGTGGGGCTAAGGGATGATAAACTAATGCAGTGTTGTGAGGAGTGTTTTAATTTTTGGTATATTGCTTGGAAGGAGCTTCATTCCCCTATGGAATGAATCAATGAGACCTTTTTCTTTAAAAAAATGGTGTAAGTAGTCCTTAGGTGAATATTGAAATAACAGGAAGCTACCTGATGTAAAACACTGAGCCTTTTTTTAACAGCTATTTTTATATTTTAAGAATTAATGCATTCCTCCCCCTCAATGGTCTTGTTTGCAGTCTAACACATAAAACTATTAATAACTAGTGAGCTATAAAAACTGGAGACAAAAAAATGACCCATCTGCTATTTTTAACATCTCTGAAATGCAGGACGATCTCTTTAATGCCCTAACGTGCTTTATCAGAGTGCGTTTTAAATAATGCCATAAAAAAGGACTTTTGATGACTGATGTGTTAGCTGTGTCCCCATGATTGCTGATCCATGTCTGGATCAATTCCTAGGGAAAATCTCCCGTGAATTAGGTCAGCTCACGCTCACACTGCAGTTGCTTTAGGTGGAACACTGAGTCTGGTATTCATTCCAAAGTGTCCTGTAAGGCTTTATATCCTGCACTGCACTTCCCATTTGCTTGCCTTGTAAACTGTGTGCCAGTCTGGATTCTAGATGTTTGTGGAATCAGTAAGTGCCTGTTCCTTGCTACGGCCCATGTACAGTGCAATAAGAACAGGAATAAAGCTTGTTCTAGGTGGTTCCACTGCTAGGTGTTTGCTTTGGTTAAATGTGAAATTTTGCCTGGTTGGTTTGTGCCCTGCCTTGCACGGTGACAGGAGTGATGGCTGGTGCAAACACAGACAGTAGTGGAAGAAAATCACAGAACAGTGATGGTGTGAGATGGGAACTGTGCTCTTCTCCACAGGTCTTGGGTGAGAAACCTGTGCCGGTAGATGAAGTTTATTTTTCAGGACTAAATTAATCTTTTTTTGCCTGATGCTTTTAGCTTCTGAAGTAATTAATTGCCTACTCAAGCATCTGCTGCTGTTTAAGCAGCAGTTGAATGACAGTGGAATGAGCTGATCAGGTCTGTACTCCTTTATGATTTTTCTGGAGACTTAGGCCAGGTGGCAGCAGACTTTGCAAAGTTGTTTTGTTGTTTTGGTTTGGGGTTTTTTTGGTCACTTTTGCCCTCCTGGTTCTTTCCCTTGTCCCTTTGCAGGGGAGTGAGCAAGCAACTGTGTGGGGGCTTACCTGCCAGCCAAGGCAAGCCACCACAGCCAATACATGTGAATTATGGTTATGTTTCTAGAAACCTGCTGTTCTGTAGTGTTAAAAACTCAAGGGACTTTGGCTTTTAATATCAAGGAGAATATAGCACAAGACCTTCCAGAGGTTCTCTGAAATCAGGGTTCACTGATTCATATGAAAAAAATAACATTATTTTAGTGTTGGAATAGGAAGATACTGAAGAGAAGAGTTGTCCAGTATTATGTGGGGAAAAAAGAAGGGAAGATGCCAATCTGAAATATGTAAAAGTTTAAAGAAAGTCATTCTTTGTTAATTAGGAAAAAATTCTCATATTCGAAAGACAAAAATCTGCTTAACTTTCCTTTCGTGAAAGCCTTGAAAATGTTAGTGCTGACACTCTAAAGGAACAGAATTTGAATGGAAAACTACAACGGTAAGAAAATAATTGGAACCCCAAAGTGCTACTTTACAATGAATTGGATTAAAATTCCAAGAAGTTTTTGTGCAAGTTTTCTGAAAAAGAAATCTGAATGTTATCTCTTGCCTTGCATCCCAGTGAGACTCATTCTTGTTGGCTTTCCTACCTCTGTCATCAAGTTTGTAGCTTTCTGTTTTGCTTCTGGTTTAGTGGCTGGGGTGTGCTGAGACAGCTGCAGGATCCTAGCAGCTGAGTAATTTTTACTGGCGTGTAAACTCTTGCTGCCCAAACCAGCTTGTCATGCTGCCCAGGAGTTTGAGAATGCTGTGCCATGCGCAGCACCTGATGTGTTCAGAGCCTGTCTTTCAAACAGTAAGATTCCTTGGTTCGATAAGGAGTTCTTTGAAAGGTGGGGGAGCCCCTGCATTCATTCTTTTAAAAACAAAATAATTATTTTAGGGCTTGCAAATAATATTCCTTAACAGATTATGTTGGTGTTGGTATTTTTATCTCTGTGAGTGCCAATAGTATTGTTTGCTAAGGTGGTGGAATTGGTCACTGTATTTTCCTCTATCCTTTATTATTCTCTCTAAACAGTTCCCTATAGCTCTGGTCTCTGTGTTGGGCTGTGAGAAGATACCAACTGACCTGAAGTTATTTTGGTTGTGCTGGGTCGTCAGATGAAGTGGAGTTCCTGAGATAATTTTCTATCTTTCTTTAATCTCTTTATGATAGATTAAGATTTACTCCCCCCCAGTATGGTTAGTTCTTTCCTCCAAAGCCTCAGAGAATGTTTTGCTTCGGGTGGTTACTAGTTACAGGGAGCCAAATATCTCTCAGCCAAATGGATGCTTAACACAGGTAAACTGACAGATGATCCCTTTGATTCTTTTTACTATCCAGAGTAAAAACTGTCCTGCAAAGGCAATTTGTCCTTCCCTTTACATTGTTTTTGGAGCTCTCTGAGTCCTGGGTAGATATTTCCTTACTCAGATATGAATGCAGAATTTCCAATTTACTTTCTTCTGCTTAGGACAAAGAATTGTCTTGAGATCAGATTTGGGGCTTCCAGTGCAAGGCTGAGGAATATTTCATGCTGTTGTTGTTAGAGAGGCACTTACTTACTCAGAATGTTGATTTACCCTTGATGCCTATAATAAATATTTCACATATAATTATCAAACATTGATACCTTGAGATTGGCAGTGATTTGTAGCAGTTGAACGAAACAGCTCAGGGAGTGAGTGAATTTTGAATAAAAGTTGTGTTAAGTCATGAGCAAAAAGGGGGACTATTCTATGGGACTAAAAGATTTTCTGGACATTTTTTGTCCTCTATTTCTATGATGTATATATAGATGCATATGTGAGGAATGTAATTACGTAAGAAAACTGTTTCACTGGTAAATTCAATTGTTTCTGTCAGATGCTTTTTGTGAGTTAGAAAAAAGTCATATAAAGTGTGTATTGACATTTTATAATTTTGGGGGTTTATATACACTTGTGGTTATGAATCCATTTTATTCTTCAGTTGCTGTCCACTTGAACATTAATCCTTCAAGATTAAGATTCTTAGGCGTCAATTCAGACAGTGCCTTATTTTAATTAAAATTCAGAATTGCTTTTTGTTTTATCAGCAAACACCTATCTCTTTATGGTGCAAGCTCGTGGTATAATGTTGAGAGAAAATGTGAAAACAATAGGACACATGATAAGATTGTATACTAACAAAAATACTACACTGAATGGCACAGGTAAGATTCTTTCTTATTTAATTTAAAATGCATTTATGAAAAAAAACAACCCACACCTTAATGGCATAATCTGATTATGAAAACCTAGACTCAAGTCCTGCTTATCTGTAACTGGAGTGAAAGTCAAATAGATATTGTTTATCAGTTCACTTTAGTAGAAAACATTCGTCATAGCTGTAACAAAGATACCTTCATTTCATTGTTGTTCCTTTAGTGCAGGAAAATGTTGTTTTAATTATGCTGTTAGGATTTTGTACTTAAAGTTAATGTTTTCATGTGCTTGGAGATATGTTACAGATACAATGGATGACATGGTTTTTTACAAATATCAATTCCTCTTTTTAAGATTATCCTGAAGGAAACAATTCTAGTGACTGTGTTGCTCAAACAACAATGTATCTTCCAGAAAACTTCACTTACTCTCCTTACCAAGCTTGTCCAGAGAAGCTGCCTTACATGAGTAAGTTTTAAAGTGACCTTAATGTTTATCTAATACGTTGGATTTTACTTATTAAAGTAATTGTATTTTGTTTTAAAATATAATTGTAAGGAGCTCAAATACCTAGCAGAAAAGAATTATTAAAGTAATTCTGAGAATGGACAATAATGATTAGAGTTTGGCTTGGAACTATTGTGTTACTAAATCTTTTGGCCTCTTTACTAATGACCCATTTTATTTATTTTATTTTTGAAATTTATAAATCATTCTACTTTCTACGGTTTAAATACTAATTGTATTTATTGATATGTAAGAGTATTCTAACATTTATAAAGTACTCATTCAGAGTTGCATATTTTGAGGAGTAGTTAAAAATGTCTTTTTTGGAAATAGGGTTCCTAATACAAAGATTCATGAGTCAAACTAGTCTCCAATCTTCATCAGCTAATCACAGTTACCTTGAGATATATATATATATATGTATGTGAAACCAAACAACATGATGTAATGAAGTGAGAATTCATAGAGGTCAGAAAGTACTAAAATCCTCTCCTAGTGAGGAAGTAGAATTTACATAAGTGAAAAGTTGTGATCCTTAGGAAATTTTAAAATTAAGCTTTCCAACCCAGATGTTTAAGATCCCAAGGTATGAAATAGAACTTGATTAGATGACCCTAACTTTATTTCTCTTTAAGCCTAGAATTTAAACTTACTTTGTTTCAAAGTGTTCAGTTGTAAGGGAGTGTCGTGCAGAAATAAGAAACTGAGTTGAGTACTTTGACACTATTGCAGTTTTAGTTTGCTGGGATTTTTATGGCAGCTGCCCTGAGCAGCAGTGTTCCAGTGTGTCTAGAAGGTCTTACAAGCAGGTATTACACAATTAAAGCAGTTCCACTGAGATGGGAAGAGTTCCTTGTAATTCAGTGTCCTTAACCTGATTTAAAAATGTAGCTGAAAGGCTGTTAGTGTGACTTTTACCTCATTTCTGCAGACAAAGTGTATCTTTGGGAATATTCATAGAATTCTTGTTAAGAACTGTCAATTTTCATGTGAATTCCCTTTTCCTGCAAACTTGCTATTGTTCAGATTCACACAAAATTCTGAGTGTTGTTTGCTTTCCCCTGGCTTGTAGAGAAAGCAGTCCTTCAAGACCAAGAAGTGTGAAGTAAGAGACCAGTTTTGAACATTAAAAAGAAAGAGGCAAATCACTCGTGCTGGTGACTGCTTTACCTTGACCCTTACCGCTGATTGTTTGCTTAATTAGAGAGAGCTCTTATGTTTAACCTTTATAAAATTGTGGTCCCTTGGCTAAAACAGAGTTCCTTCTTAGAAACCTCTCAGTTCTCCTCTTTTTTTCTCTGTTAGGAATTGTTACATTATCAGAGTCGCTGTAGGAAGCAAGGGATGATTAAGTATAAATGGATTTTTAGTGCTCTGCAGTTGGAAGAAATCCTA
Source organism: Actenoides lindsayi (assembly GCA_025331215.1). NCBI lineage: Eukaryota > Metazoa > Chordata > Aves > Coraciiformes > Alcedinidae > Actenoides > Actenoides lindsayi. The sequence goes on from WTSP01010232.1 coordinate 11,686, forward strand.
ACTTGAGTCAGTAATCCATGGAATTACCTCAGTTCTAGTAAATATTTTTAGACAGATTTGATAATTTTGGATGAAGAACTAATAGTAACTGTAGTATAAATCTCAAAGCTAATTAGTTACATTGAAATGTCTCATTTGGTGTTAGAATGTCCCAACCAGAGAAGAAGAATTGACAGCTTTGTAAGATGGGTGTAACTATGTTACTAGAAGTCAACATTCATTAGTACCTGGCAGTATCTGCTCTGTTAACATGTTTATTTTACTCACTATATTTAAAATTGAACAAGTAAACTATTGATTTGTAAGAAAAAATTTGAAAGAGTGTCTGAAGATAGTTTCTGATGCCTTCCAGAATTCTAACCTTTTGTCTTTTAGGCTAACAGCTGACTTAAGCTGTGTGCTGTCATTCAGCATGAGCAAGTCATTATTTAATTTAGCAGTTCAGATCCATATCACGCCAAACCGAATTGCTGATCGTTTTTCCTCAAAGAAAATGAGTGGATTTTGAGGCTGATGGAGATTCCATTACAACTGATTTTTTAAATCTCTACAGAGAAGCTTATCCAGTGAAGAGTATAGTAACAGTGCTTGTTAACTGTGTTTCTTTTTAACACCTCCAGCTTCTAAACTTGGTCTCTTACAGTGTAAACAGACAGACATAGAGCCAAAAGTATAAATCGCTTGCTGTTGCTTATGAACTTAAATCATGTTGAAAACTGTCTTAAACCAAGAAGCAATTAGCCATGGTGTGATTATATCCTTATTTCAATCTCTTTCTCCAGAAACAGGGTTTGACTTTCAAAATCAGGCAGATGTTCTTTTCTATAATATTGCACATGTCAACAAATAAAACTAAATTATTCTGATAGTAAATATTTTGGCTGCCTTGGGAAACAGAAAGTTCAAACAAACTCTGGATAACCAGAGAAACAAGAATGACTATTATGCTGATTGAAAAATGCATGTTAATTAGTATTTTTAATGAAACTTTCAAGGAATCTGGCAGTTGAATTCTGCCAGATTAGTTAGTTCAAAACTGTATTTGCTTCTGCTACCTCTTCTAGTTGTGTACTCATCTGCTGTCCAGGAGTGGAGGGATGAGGCAAGTTAGAAGGTGCTGAGGTACCTTGGTACCTGCTAACAGCTTGTTAGCCTAAATCACTGACACAGATCTGTTTGCCCTGACAAGTGTTTGGAATTGGCAGAGTAGGGTTGCATTCTGCTCTGCCATCTGATCAACTGCATTGACTGTATGCAATTCTACCAGAATTCATCTACAGGTCTTCTTAGTGCTGTTCTCTCTTCCACTTTTTTTGTTAGTAGTATCTTTGTATGTGTTCTGTCCTGGGTAATTTAATACAGGAAACATAATTTTAACAGAAAATAATTCACTGGTAAGTTACTGTTCAGCAAAGAGGTGTATGTCTCGACCTTTTTAATCACCATCTGTGTATTGAATTGTAATCTAAGGAAAACTTCTCTGAAGACTGTTTAATATAACGAAATTTTGTAGGTGATCCTGAGATAGCCAAGGAAGAAAGCTTCCTGAATCACATGTATTTTGACCTGCATAATAGCTTAAGGTTATTACAGAAGTCAGCTACTCTTCTTTACATCAACTTGCCAAATTTGTATTGTGAAAGGAGTGTGGTAAATTCATGTTTTTTACTAAGTACATATCATCTTAAGATAGGACCAGCTAGTGCCTTTTGTGTGTGACTGTCCTTTAAGTTATAACCCACTGGTTGAGCCCTGCTGTGCTAGTTCATAAGCAAGACACCTACCTCAAGATAGAAAAAGAGTTAATGAGCATCATTTTAATACTGGCTTGCAAAGAAATGGAAAGCAGATCAGTGTTTCAGTTATATGAAATAAAGCCCTCAGGTTAAGAATTTTTATCTGCCCAAGTCACTTCATCCTTAGGCTAAGAACTGGCTCTTAGTGAACTATAAGAAATATCCACCTCTTTTAATTTGAACACCTTGGTACACTGGGATCAAATATTCCTAGACCATTTCAAGTAGATATTAGAAAAATCTATTTTGCATTTAAGGACAAATAAAAGTCATCAGTAGAGGAAGTTCTGCTGTCTCCAGAAGTAACAGATAAACTGATACTTTCAGCCTTTTTGGACAATGTATTTTCTAAAGCTTGTCATTCTTGATTTATTATTTTTTTACTATAGCCTTTCTCTAATTTGATTTCCTTTTGAAGCATCATAACCGGCTGAAACCCTGGTTACAAAACAAACTAGTAATTACCTTTTTTCTTTCATATAGCAGCAGTTAATGTATTCCAGAATGGCATTTGCTATTTTTGTGCAGTTGCATTATGGTTTATTGTCTCATATTAATAGGCAATCCATTATAAACCATCAAAATACCTTTCTGCGTGCTGCAGCACAGCCAGATAGTTCTTGTTTTGTGTGTGCTTCATTTCTTCAGCAACAGTCCATAATTCTTTTAAAAATTAATTTCACTCTATTGATTTCAGTGTGATCTGATTTGTTGAAATTATTTTGTTTTCTGATTCTGTTCTTCAAAATGCTTTCTGCTTTGTGAGCTTGCTTTTTTTTCTTTTTTTTTTCTTTTTTTCTTTTTTTCTTTTTTTCTTTTTTTTTTTTGTGGGTTGGATGACTGGTTTATAGCAGCATGCTAGACAGTAATAGAAGTAGTGAATATGAAGCCCAGATATTTAGAGATACCTTCTCCTGCTCCCCACCAAGGACAGGAACGTGGTGCTGATTTCTGTTTGCCCATATTATTGGTACTATCAAAAGTACACAGGTTTACTATACCTGCTTTTTAAACAGTCTGGGAAGAATGTCATCGTGTCCCATCAAATTAGACTGAAATACAAAAACTAAAATCTAGTTTTACCATCCTTCTATTTTTTATAATTGTATTTATTTATTTAAACTCCCTATGCAACTTTTCTCAGGAGTCTAAGGCACCCTAGTCTTTTGCATCATGTGTTGTTTGCTTCCTTTTCCAATACAGCAATTGACCTTTATTTATCTTTATTTTCCTGCTACAAATAAACTGAAGAGCTCTTGTTGCTTCTCTGCCTCTTTAGTAGTTGAGAATGAAAATAAATAAATAAACCACTAAATCAGTTATTTTGTGCATACTGGTCCTTTGTTGATTGTCCTTGGTTCTAATTTTTCTAAGAATTAGAAATTCTAAGAATTCTTTTCAGGTTATTGGAAGAGTTTCAGATACAGCCATAATGATTGTCTAAGCTTTATTGGTATTTTTTTATTTAAAACCTCTGTAGGATTAGCCTGTTCTGGTGCATAATTAGTCTTTTTCCAGCAACTGCCACGTTTCCTTTTCTTCTAAAAAAAAATAAAATGTTTCTTTAAATCTGCTCTTAAAAGATTATCTCCATATTGTGCTGTTTCTGATCCTTTTTTTCCTATTATTTTCCTTTTTTTTGTTACCTTCTACATTTACGAATAGTTCTACATTTAATCATATTCAAAACTAATATAGCTCTTGCAGTATCTTCTGCTTTCTCCTGAAAACAATAGTTAGTCCTTGTATGCCCCCAAAGTTTCAGTCTTTTCAAAAGATTTAGGTAGCTAGTCAATTCAGTGTTACAACATGCAACAATCCTTCCGACAGAAATAGGGTCTTTTGGGCACAGGGGAGAAAATGGGAGTGATTTCTTTCGTTGGCTTAAAAATTCCAGCCCTCACCAAAAAAAAAACCCCAACGCTACTGGACAAAACAAAGTAGAATATTTTATGAAGTCTGTCAGATAGTTATTGCAAGGTTCTTATTTGATGACCTAGTTGCTGAAGAACAGCTTGAGCTTCTGGTTAATGAGGCTCCCAAATTTTCTTGATTCTTTCTACTTCTGCTTTTGAGGGTATTTGCTATGAAACTTTATTTCCAAGTTTGAAATTTGTGCATGTGCCTAAACTACTGACTGATAATTTTAGCTGTCAACTAAGTGTAAATATTTTCTCATAGTTAGTTCAACAAACTTGTGGTCTTTTTTCAATATCTTACTGAATTCCACTATCACCAGTAGCCATTTGTGAATGCTTTTCCCATAGGGCTAATTAGCAGTGGTAACTCTGAGATCCAGCTGCTTGCTATAAATTGTTTTGATGCAGAGAGTGGTGAATTAGTGGATGAAGGCTGTACATGAAATATGCATAATTATCTAGAACTTAAATTGAGGAAGTTTGTGTGTAGTGATGATGCCTTTTTCTGTAGGAAGTGCAGGTAGAATTCAAATTACTTTGCTTCTTCTGTGTCCTCTGAAATGAGTATTTCACTTATTTGATTTCTTGAAGGAGTGTTTATATTGGGAGATACTGAAATTCATTCTATAAAAACTGGGTATTAAATTGGAGTATAAATTGTTTCTTTTTTATCTGTATGTAGTTTAACTACAAATTTTGGATGCTGTCTATGATATACCTTACTTTGTAGCATTAGATCTATTGTCTTAATTGAAATTAATAATTTATTTTTTTTTTTACTCTATTTAGGAGGCCTTATTGACGTCAATATGAGTGAAATTAGTTTTGATGAAATTCAGCAATTGTTTTCAAAAGATTTAGACATTAAACCAGGAGGACACTGGAAACCAAAAGACTGTATGCCACGATGGAAGGTGAGATGCTGCTTTCCTCTTGGCTTTTTGTTGATTCCCCCCCCCATTGCTGTTTAAGTTTAGCTTACCATTGCAAGCACTTGGTCTTTTACTACTATATATGTATTATTTTCATAGTATGTTATATGTTATAGTATATGTATTATGCTATCTGTGCTCAGGAAGAGACTAAAGCTTGCAGGAAAACTTGAAATGGATTGTCAAGAGCTTCTAAAGGTTCATTAACTTTTACTAAACATTTTTTCATATGGAGGCAAATTTGTCCTATGTATATGTTGCTTAAAGTATGATTAGAAGCAAGTAAACATAAAAGGAAAATCTTACTTACATTTTATTCAGTTTTTTCTTTTTTAATTGTTTGAGCAAAATTCCACCATGCTTTCCTAGGAGGAACAAAAGTGTAAAACACTGACCCAATTTAAATGTGAAAGTTGAAAAGCCTGTGTAAGCCGTGGGAAGCTTGATCTGTACTGAAACATTAAAACTTACAAATGCTAATATAATGGATTAATATGTATATATATATGTACATCTCTCTCATTTTTTGAAGGTGGCAATCCTTATTCCTTTCCGGAATCGCCATGAGCACCTTCCAATTTTTTTCCGCCACCTGATACCTATGTTACAGAAGCAGCGCCTGGAATTTGCCTTCTATGTTGTTGAACAGGTAACAGCATTTGCTTGAAAAGTGACTCCTCAGGATCCTTTCAATTCTAGCATCAGTTCTGTTCCATGTGTTTATCGATGGTCTGGTTGCAGGATTTGAATGCACCATTAGCAAGTTTGCTGATGATAGTAAACTCAGAAGTACTGTTGACTCCCTTAGGGGCCTTGCAGAGGGATCTAGGTAGGTTGGAGCATTGGGCTTTGATTAGTGGGATGAAATTTAACAGGTCCAAATGCCAGATTCTGCACCTAGGATGGAGTAATGCCAGGCACAAGTGTAAGTAGGGAGAGAAGTGGCTGGAGGGCAGCCCTGCACAAAGGGGTCTGGGGCCTTGGTCAACAGAGCCTCGATGTGAGTCGGCAGTGAGCTCTGGCAGCCAAGAAGGCAAACCCCATACTGGTGTGCATCAAACCTAGTGTAACCAGCTGGTCAAAAGAGGGGATTATCCTGATGTATTCAGTGATGGTGAGGCCTCACCTGGAATACTGTGTGCAGTTCTGGGCCCCACTGTTGAAGAAGAATGCTAAAGTCTGGAGAAGGCAACAAAGCTGGCAAAAGGGCTGGAAGGAATGTCCTGTGAGGAGCAGGTGAGGACTCCACCTAGAGAGGTGGTCAATGCCCCAAGCTTGTCAGTGTTGAAGAGGCATTTGGCCAATGCCTTTGACAATGTGCTTTAACTTGGTTAGCCCTGAATAGGTCAGGCAGTTGGACTGGATGATCATTGTTGGTCCCTTCCAACTGAAACAGTCTATTCTAGCTGAATTTTTAAACAAGAAGCAAAATGTAATGATTGTTTCTTTCTGTCTATTTCTTTTAACTCCTAACATCATGATGTATTAATCCAAACCACCCATGATTTGATACTTCAGAGCTACTTGTGCTACAAGTTGCTGGTGCTGTTAAGTTTTATGTGAGAGAGAAGAACATTCAGACTTTTTTTCACAAAATACAGTTGAAGTAGTTGGTGCTAACCAGAGCTATTGCTCTGCTTAACTGGAGGAGTAACAGGCATCTTTGTCAGTGTTGTTGTTGTGTTTTGCTTTTTGGCTGTGGTAGAGGATATGTTTCTCATAGGATTGAAATACAGTTTCCTTTTGATTCTTACAATGTCTCCTTTGTTTTCTATTTGAAGACAGGTACACAACCTTTTAATCGTGCCATGCTCTTTAATGTTGGCTTCAAAGAGGCTATGAAGGACACTGTCTGGGATTGCATAATATTTCATGATGTGGATCACTTACCTGAAAATGATCGAAACTATTATGGCTGTGGAGAAATGCCACGCCATTTTGCAGCAAAGCTGGACAAATACATGTACATGTGAGTAATTATTTTTATATTGTGTGTTTCTTAAAGGTCCAGAAACATTCTGTATGGAGTTTTGCAGTGTGTGCAGTAGGTGAAACCAATAAACCAGCCTCCTGCTATTTACCTAAATTAATACATAGTTGTTGTTAAAAAGATTTTAGTGTCTACATTTGATATGTTGCTAACTTGAAGATGATATTTATATTTTTCAGTGTGCAACATGTTGCAGTGAGGTTGATCTTAGAAGCAGAAAAAGAAAGGCTCTGTGTCAGCAGGGAAAAAATTACCTTGCTTATTAGAAATCTTTTCTGGCTGTATAAGCCTTTGCTGTAGCTCTTAACAAAGATAAGCAGATAATGTGCAACAAAATACCACAGGAAAAATGTCTTACTTCATTTTGTCACAAATGTATAATTTATTTCTGCTTTGTACTCATATTTAAACAGAAGGTTTTTCTTACTGCTAGACCATTCTGTGCTTTGTATTCAGTCTCTGTTGATATTAGATGAATGTAGTAGGTCCTACAGTTTTGTTACCTCCTTTTCTTCTGCCATTTTACATTAATAATATTTCACTTGCTTTTTAATGCTCTGCTGACACTCTTAACAATCATTTCACATAAAGCTGTAGCTTATTGCTTGCTATGTGTATGTATTTACCACCCTGAAACTTTATTTTTTTAAGTTGATCAGCTTGACAAGCTGGTCAATCTGACAGATCAAAAGCAATGCATTGAAAACAGGACTTTGGAGTTCAGGTTGTCAGCCAATTAGCAGTCAAACCTTTAGAGATTTTATGCATATTTAAAAATATATAAAGCCCCACATATAAATATATAGGGGATTTCATCTGTCTGGATATGTATTTATAGTATATATGCACAGAGGGAATATTTACAAAATACATTTTTACACAAAAGACAAATGTTTATATAAATATGTATTTTAAAAATATATAAAAGATATGTATTTATAGATACAAAAAAAAAAAAATGCAAGTGCAACCACGTACACATGAGTGAAAACCTCACAGTTCCATTAACTGCCATACCCCAGGTTTTATTTTGGGCTGATGGGTTGTATTCGGGTGGTTGTTGGGTTTTTGTTGGTTATTTTGGCAGGTAGGGTGGTGGTTTTTTGTGGTTTTGGGAGGAGTTCTAGAACACGTGTTATTTCAGTTCAATGCTGAAAGGGCTATATAGTAATAAACTTCCCCAAAAGCTGTTAAGAATTGATTGAATCCCATGTTTCCACAGAGGTCAGAAATTACATGACTGTGTTATTCTTTTTCTTTCCCCTTGCATTCTGGAGTTATTTGTCCTTCAGTGTGGTAATTGTGTCCCAAGCAATGGTAAATCTTTTTGTACATAGTCCTAACTCCTTGAAGGTTCCAGGTTTGGAAGTGTCTGCTGAAAAATGTGTTTGATTATTTTTATTTCATGAAAGAAAGAGGAACACACTACTGTAGCAGCTTCTGGCTTAATGATGCAAGTCAATATTGATGGAAGGAGATGGAAGTAAATACAGATGCTTTTGTTTGTTTGTTTTGTTTAGATTGGCAGTGTTTTGAGAACTGGAAATCCCATTGCCTGAGCCCTAATGTGTTATGTTATATAGCTATAGTGGCTCTTTCCTGTTGCCCAACTACTTGTTACTTAATGTGTTAGCATTTGCTGTATCCTTACTGACAAAAGGAGCCTCTAGATCCCTGTGATTCAAAAGTTTAGCTTCTAAAAAGTGGAGAACTGTTTTTCACCTAAGTATGTGTTTCACTGTGGTTGAATATGTACTGTTAAACTATTCCTCTCAAGTTTTAACAGTCGTGTAGAATATAGTTATGAATTAAAAATACTGAATTGATCCATGACTGATTTGTAATTTTTGCAGTTGATTGAGTGTTGTGGGGTTTTTTTTTTAGTTGAATAGTGTCAAAATACTATAATTTGAGGGCTTCACTTAACACTTCAGTGATGGGTCTAAATCAGACATCTGAAATACGTGACAGATTCTTGTTTCATGTGGTGATACTAATTTGAGCTAGAGTTGAAGAGTACCTTTCATGCAAATCAAACACTACTGCAAACATTTTGTTCAACTTCCATATATGTTTCTTAATGTCAACCAGTTTCCTTTAGTGAATATATTCAGCACCTGCTTACATCCTTTATTTAAGGTTCTTGTTTTTTTGAAAGGTATTGTTCAAAGCAAGGACTACTTATCTAAGTTCACCTAATAATACAGAATTTGCCTTCTGTTTTCAGTCTTCCATACAATGAGTTCTTCGGTGGTGTAAGTGGCCTGACAGTGGAACAATTCAAGAAGATCAATGGGTTTCCAAATGCCTTTTGGGGATGGGGTGGAGAAGATGATGATCTTTGGAACAGGTGAGTGTTCGGTGCTGGTGCCTTTCTCATTGTTCTGTGGTATCCACCCTTTGAGAGCAATCGGGTGTTTTTTCTGTCAGTTGTTACTTTTTAAAAAAAAAAAAATTTAAATGAACAAATTCTAACATTTCTAAAGAGCTGGCTTGAGAAATATCTGAACATACTACTGGAAAGGATAAGTATGATGTTCTTTTTTCTTGGCCTGGGAATAGTTAACAGGCTTTTAAGAGAAAGGTCTGGTAACAAATAATGGATATAACAATAGGTAACAGTGTATAAGCATATTTAGTCTCATTCTTTCTAGTCTTCTGTATGTTGCTTTTTGATTTTAGTTTGTTTTTCTTATACAGCTAGCATTATGGAATACCATCCCACAGACATGTAGACTAAGCATGAGTTTAAGTATCTTTCCTATCTTAAAAGCAGTGTTTGAGAGGTTAATTTGTGACTATATTGATAGTCACAAATTGGACAATGCTGGATGTGTCACTAACTGCTCACAGTACACAAGAATAAAATGTTCCACTTAAGCTGTTGAAGCAAAGTGTCTGCATGAGTTTATATATAAAGAGATATTTTTATACTCTTCATACAAATGTTTATGTGTTACCCTGCAGGGTTCACTACGCTGGGTACAATGTAACGAGACCAGAGGGAGATTTAGGGAAGTACAAGTCCATTCCTCATCATCACAGAGGTGAAGTCCAGTTTTTAGGACGGTAAGAAAAACAGAGCACTGCTCAAAAACTAGAGCTAAAGATGGAAACTTGTTTGGTACACACACACAAATCTTCCACACGTACAAATAAGCAATCAGTTCTCATCAGTGTTACTTCCTCTTTTGTGCTAAACTTTGTATTTTCTGAACCACAGTATGTTTAGTGTTCAGATATTTCTTATTTAACCATGAGAGAGACTAGATGGGTGTGTCAGAAGATATTATCATCATCATCTTGATGAAGAATGTTACTGTTCCTTAATAATTTGGGCATTAGTGCTGGCAGGGCTCCCTTAGTTGGTTGTTTTGGTTATTCTGCAGGAGGAGGCAATACAGCTAAGGGAAGTGACTCCTGTGTAAAAACAGACTTTAAAGTTCCTTTTAAAGATTGGTTTCTTTTGTCATATTTCATTCTTTTCTGAGATACACTTCTCATTTCCTGCTTAGATTGACATGAACTTTTTCTTTTTGGGTTCCTTTCTTTTGCTACAAAGATGCAAAACACTTTAACTGACCAGCAGGTTCAGACTGCCCCAGATTGGAATAGCAATTAGAATGTGAAATGCCAAATAAGAGTTTATTGTTTGTGCCTGAAGATAATTAGAAATACTGCTTGATTCTGTTATCAGTGGGTATCTTTCTGGGACCGTCTTTATTTTCTGCTTTGTTCAACCTTTTTAAATAGACACGTACAGTAGATATGAGTAAATACAAGGTATGAAACCAGAATGTATTATCAGTAATCTGGGGGAGGATTTTTTCATCACCTCAAATTCAGGTGTTTGCAAATGCAGGAGTCTCAAGGATGAAATGAAAAACAATTCTGATATTGTAATGTATAATGATGAACAGTAAAGGTTCCTTAGTCTTCTCTGAGCTCCATAGTTGATTTTTATAGCAAAAGAACATGAAGAAATGGAATATTCTTTAAAAAATCAGTTTAGGACTATAAAAAGTATGTATATTAGATGCCTTCTTGGTTATTTAAAGTTAAATTATGTGTGTGAACATAAAATTGGAGTGTATTAAAAACCAGAAAGTGGCTTGCTTTTAAAGCTTAGATAGGTAACTTGGTAATTTCAGAGGGTTGAGAAGTAGTTTCAGAATTTAAAGTGTATTTCAAAATTAAATGACTGTTACAGTATCTTGTCTAACATCAATTGAATTGTTTCTTGAAAAATCTTTCTCGTGTTTTCTTCTTCCAACTCCCTCTGCAGATACAAACTTCTGAGGTATTCCAGAGAACGTCAGTATATTGATGGGTTGAACAATTTAATATATACTCCTAAAATACTTGTCAGTAGATTGTATAAAAATATAACTGTTAATCTCATACCAGAACTCGCTCCTGTTAGAGACTATTGATGGAAGTGGAATGACAAGCTGCCCTCCCAGAATAAGCTTTTAACACTGGAGGCTTCTAATAGACGCTATAAAACAAAACCAAACCAACAAACAGCAGCTTAGAATTAGAGATAATTTTTTTTTTTTTGACCATTTAATGGTGTGTATTTGGGATGAAAAGTGATTGTATGTACCATACATTTTGTTCTGAAAGAAAAGCCAGCAGCTACCACTCAGCAGTACCACTCAGATGTTTACAGCATGAGACTACTGTTCAAGCCTTCATTCTTCATGTTCTCTATCTTAACCACTCAAACTGCAGAAAACAGACTTGTAGCTTCTCTGGAAGTAAGGTACAGAGGCCTCTTCTTCCAGGAATTTTTTTTTATACTCAACTGTGCCCCCCTTGTATTTAAATGAATGCTTTTGTTTCTTTTAAAAATGTGTTTTGTAAATATGTGATGTAAATTAATGTGTGTACATTGCTTTTAAATTGCTGAATATTTTATGCTTCAGTATGTATTTGAGTGTGTTCTTGTTTGAATTCTATAGGAATGTTTTTATTAGCATGACAGAACAAGTGTAAAATGTAAGTATGCTTAAAAAAAAGGTTATACCTTATGTGAAATGAAGGAAATATTAATTGTTGGCCAGCTATGACTGTAAACTGTTATACTAGTTTTGAGCTCTAGGCCTCCTGCATATCTATATAGAAAAATCAATTTCGTGTATGAACTTGATAGAAAGAAAGCTTTTAATTTTATTTATTGCCAGAAAAAAAGAAAGTATGATACCCTGCCTGCCATCTAAATCCTATTTATATGCATATTGCATGTGTACTACAAGAAAATCTTGCGGTTGTTGCGTATTATGATCTACAGGAACTCTTAACTGTTTCCAAGTGTGCCACTAGTGTCAGTGTCAGGGATTTTATTGCCTAAAACAATGTGTCTGGGTGTGTAAAGTATTTTGGTATTGGTTTGTTTTGTTTTGGTTTTAAATTCTAGTAAACAGCACTTTTATTCCTCCAAAACAAGAAGAGCCAAAAATGTGTCTTCACTGGAAGAATATTAAAGCTAGATTTTTAAGAAAATAATAAAACTTAGTTCTAATAGTTCTGATGCTTGTGGTGTGGGATTTTCAGAACCATGGTGTTGGTCACACTGTTCCACTGACAGTGGCATAAGCAGAACTGAAAGCAGGCCAATCCCAAGTGCTTTTTAAAATTCCACTCATAATATATTAACGTAGTTTCTTCAGGGCCTGTTCTGGTAGAGTGCTGAGTGCTTCTATGATGCACTAAGTATCCTCAAGTCGATGAATTTCAGTGAGATTGAGGTTGGGCAGTCCCACTAAGGATTGGTCCTGTCTTTCTCTATTTTTGTGGTGCTGTGTGTATGAGTAATAAGCCTCCTCCCTTGGCTTATAATGAAAAACATACCTTATTTTCAGTTTGCTTGTAATGTTATGCTACCTGAAAGTATCCTTCTGCTGTTATCTTTTCCTAATATTTTTTTACATCCCTTGTTAATACTGAGGAAAAGGACTGAATCATTTATTTTCTATGTTAATGCAAAATATACTGACCAAGATCTACTAAACTGTTTTGTTTGTCACAGTTACTCAACTTTTTAGGAACCAAAGACGTGACTTCTGCTCCCATGAAGAATGGAAAGCAGTATATAATAAGGATTGTTTATCCATAGAGTGTTCTGTAAGAGTCTTGACAAAGAGTACTAACTTTTAACTCCTTCCTGTGTGTTGGTTTCCTGAATTGCTGCCACAGATGGTGTGGTGCTTTGTATATTTGTTTGCCATAAACACCTTTTGTTTCCTTGACATCCCAGCAGTAAATTTTGCCCTTAGCCATTCTTCAGTAAAGTTATGAGCTTAGTTGTAGGCATCCCAAATATTTAGTAGAAATGTAATGATTTAATTTAAGTAGTTGAGAACAACTGTAAGGGGTATTTTAAACCGTATTGGAATAACCTTAAAATCTACCAGTTAATTTAATACGCTGTAGGAATGATGTCATGCAATGCAAATAACAGAAAGTGAGCATAAAGTGAACAAAACGTCCTTCAAAAGCATGCTGAAGTGGTTTGATCACCTCCTGATATATTTTTCTATAACTGAGTGTATAGAATATTCTGAAGCATATGGATAAAGGGGAGATAATTGATACACTGTATGAACAATTATATCTTCAAAATAAAATTAGTCTTATTTCATAACAGACTAATACAATTCTTTAGAACTGTTGAATACATTTTAAAATCCCTGATGTAATTTTGAAGTGATTTCTGGTTTTCAGTACAAGTTCACCTACAATTTAACACCTATGGTTGTGAAACATCCTTTGGTACTATAGGTCTGCTGTTTTCTGAAGCATGCTTTTATGCCCATTTGCTTAGGCATCCTGTGAAATTAATGTGCAATTTGAAAAGAAATCTAATGCCTATATATGTATAGATACATACATATATACATCCTATATTACATATATACTGTGGCTGAACTAATATAACTTTACAGCTCTAAGTGATTAATCATGTATGGTCTAGAAACATGTGATTTAAACCAGTATGTGAATGGTTTGACATATAGCCAAGTTCTTAAAGTTTACATTTTGGTGCCGCAAAGTGATAGATGTTGAGGTATGAATTGTTAACCAACACACTTCTCGAAATACCTTTTATCACTTTGCTGGGAACTCTGAAAAATTGCCATCTTGAATGACATCAAAATCGTGTTAGCTCTACTGCCTGCTTGAACTCAGTGCTATTCTGTAGTGAACTTTAACATAGACAGTGCCTTCGAACAAAATAAACGCGATGCAGAACTAAGAGTTGCGCACGTTCCTTTTGATGTTTTCATCAGTCTGCTAAAATGGAGAGGGAATCACATTGGCTTTTGCATTGCTGAGAAGGTAAATTAAGGTTGTCTTCTCTTAAAGGAGTGAAGTTGGAGGGAGAAGAGAGGGGGAGTGTTTTAGAAGATTCTGAAGGTCTTGCAAATTAACACATTAAAACCACAGAAATATTAGCAGTGGAATCTGGTTGATATACTAAGATACTCTTAAGCCCCTTTGGCATATTTCAGATTTAAGTAGAAGAATATAAAATACATAATCCATTTTGCAATAGGCAGTATATTGAAAAGCAAGTGCAAAATGTCCTTTCTCTTGAATCTTGCCAGTCTATTTTTCTATCGTGTTTATTAATGACTATGTTGTAGTGGGTTACTAATGAGCCAGTTACTTAAAAATATTAACGGGATCTATTACATATCAGCAAGAGGAAGTGTACTTAAGATTATTTTATTTGTAGAGGTATGTATGATAGGCTTAATGAAAAATGCACTGAAACAAATGCTGGGAATTTCCTGTGTACTATCATAGTTCTGGTTTTTGTTGTTCATGAAAATGTTTGTACTTTTTTATCATTGTCTTTTATGAAATACAATGTTCTAAAGATTGTGTTGGTTTGTTTATTCTGAGGTTCTGTGGAAGACCAAGCACTCATTTTTCTAGTGCTCAGTTCCTCAAAGTAACAACAAAAGGAAGGGACACCTGGCCAGCAGATACATCAGATTAGGCTGTGATGGGGTCAAGCCTTAGGCTAACATTGTTTTTCCATTATTCGTATTTATGTGCTTTCAGCTTCTGGTTTTCCTAGGATAAATATCCTGACTCAAGTCTTGCATACTTTTCCAAGATGGGATTTGTGTTCTATTGTATCTCCTAATGGCTCTTCTCTGAACTTATATTGATTTAGTACTAATCAAGAATGGGAAATAGAGGAGGATTGACTCATATTTCTCCTGGCATTAAATAGGGAGTTGATTTTCTCAGGAATCATCAGTTATCCTTCTTATTTTTCTTTGTATCTTACAGCTATTACAGAAGTGTCCAATGGCTAGAGGTATGCAGGTAGTTTTGGGGAGTACTTCAATTGGGAACAAAGATATTGGCAGAATTTTACAGAAATATGTGATTAAACTTCAAGTATGTTTGATGGATATACTTTTCTGCAACACTGGGTATGGACTCCTTGTGTCGCCAGGTATAATGTATTGGAAAGCAGGAAAGAAGGCATTTGAAGTATGTGTAGCCTCCTTAAATGCTATTCTACCTTGCTGTCACTTTTAAGCTGCTTTTGTTTCTGTGTCTTAAACTCCTCCCAGTTCTGATTTTTATCTGATGATTATGTGGCCCCTGGGTAGCAGTCCCCCATGACTTCATCTACTCTGGTCTTCAGTGGTATAGATGATGGTAGGTGGTTGATTGCATTTCTTGTGCACTTACTTTTCATTAACTGCTTCAGATGTGTTTTGTTAGCTTCCTTTGCAAGAAGAGGAGTAGTTTAACTTCAAGGAAGACTGTGGTTTATTCTCAGAATTCCAGTAATGGAATTTCAATGCATTTTTTCTAAGATGAATATGTTGAGGTTTTTTCCAAACCCTAAACTTTTATTCAGAAGATAAATACTTACAGAATACAGAAATACAGAATACTTTATTCAGAAGAGTATTTGAAAACAAAGTCAATGTACATTCTTCCTAAAGTTAAAGTGAATAAACAACTGGACAGTTACTGTTAGTGATTTACTGTGAAATCTAAAGCTGTTGACAAGGTCAAACTAAGCTCTTACCATTTCTGGGAATTTCAACTTACACATCTACATTTTCAGCTTCTATTCCACTGGCTCACTAACTACTGCTGTAGTTGAGTAAGAAAAGGGACTGAGGAGAGCAGTAATGGAGTAAAGTCGATAGCCAGCATCGTTAGCTGTGAACACCACCTGGAAAAAAGAAAAAAACCAAATACAAGACAAATCAGAAGTGATCTCTAGATGCAAACCTAGATAGAACCATTGGGATCATTTTATCTAACCTTTCACAGCGCTTCAGAAATACCTTCTCTGGTGGTGATTTGATCACTATGGTCACTGTGATTTTGATCACTGTGAGGTGTGCCTGCCTGCCACACGCAGTGTTTCCAGTGGTCAAATATCCTCTGTTAAAAGTGTACGTGTCACTTAAAATTTTATCAGATATACTTATTATCCAAATTGGGATTTCCTTGTTGGTACTCATAAATGGCAATAAGAAATTTTTCCTTTTTGAAGATCTACATTGAACTCCATTGACTGTCTTTAATAAAAGTGTTCTTTCAAGTATTTGAATCTTTCTATTACTTTTATGAAATCCTGAACTTTGAAGAACAGAACTAAACATAGTGCTATAGTAACTATAATCAGGCCAAAATACAAGCTTCTTTAATGCCACTTAAATATTTAGTAGAGGCAGACTGCATTAGTCCTTTGGCCACAATATGATAATGACCTTACATATAAATGATTAACAACAGGATGCAGATTTAAGGAGTTAATGCAAAAAAATTGTAAAGTGAAAAGAAAATTTAATGTGCAATTAGTAATTCAAGCATAGACTTATATAGTATCTTTGTTGTCTGTAACTAAAGTACAGGAGAAAATGAATACTCACATCAGCATGGTGATGGAAGGGATTCAAGCCCAGTGTCTTCCAATAAGAGGCTGAGTCAAGCTCAATCTTGTATGTCCCTGTTACAAATTCTTCTTTACTTGTGAGCTCATGGAGCTCTCCGTTGTCATTGGTTTGTCTGTGTGATGGCAGAAGAATGCACTTTTATATTTTAGTTAAAAGCCCAAGAAAAATGCAGTCCTTAGCAACTGAACTTGAGGGATACTGTGTAGCTTAAGTAATATGATGAATACTTCTATTGATTTAGAATGGCTTATGTCCATCTGTATTATGGATGCTTCAGAGCTTATCTTGGCATTTGCTACTTCCATGATCGCCACAGCAGATGGCAGCCTGCCATGTCACTACTCTGCGTGGTCTTGGGGGTGAGCCAAAAGCTGGTGTTATTGTTCCTGGACTCTTGGCAGCATCTTGGAGTTAGTTAAATGAACCCACTCAGAGGGAAAACTTCAGGGCCGCTGTAAGCAATGTGGAAGCTCTGCCATGCACTTACTGTGGAAATAAGTAAGGTCAACTCTCTTGATTTTTGCCATGGTTTTCTTTTTTAAATGTATTGAGTTATAGCACTATGAGTATTTTTTATAGTTGGCTATTTGAAATTTGAGATCTATTTGAAATGGCTGTAGATCAGCCAACAGTGTAGCCTTGTGGAATTCCCTCTTGGTTTTCCATCCTCATCAACCAGCTGGCTTTGTTTGATGTGAGATGCTATCAGTGCTATCCAGGGCCATAGTACTGGCTTGAAATGATGCACCTCTGAACACCAGCCCATTTCCAATACCAAATGCTGTCTCAAACATGTTTTTTGGTTGAAACTTTTTCCTGTGAGAAGTTATATAATACTAGGTTTTGATTGGGTAGGTTACCATCAAATTTTAGTGTGTCTAGTGCCTGATTTTAGTAGTCACAAACTACTGGTTTGTGTTCTAGCTGCCAAATCCTTTTATGAATATATTCAAATTGCATGCAGAGGAAAGAAGAATTTAATTTTTTTGTCATCTTCCAGTGCATTACTTAACATCTGTGCTTTAATATAGCTTGTAACTATGAAGTGATAGAACACCATTTGTATCTTGCAAGATGCTCTGTAGTCAGTTACCAGATTTTTTTATCTGTTCAAATGCCTGTTTTTCCTGTGTTGTAGATTGATCATTGTTTGTGTAGATTGATCATTGTTTAATAACCATTCATTTCTCTAATAAGCTTTCTCAGCTAAAAACAAAGATATTTTTAACTGAGAACAGTTACTTCAGAATCTCTTGCTAACATTCAATTAGCAATTAACAGGGCAGGAGAGGTTTAGTATTATTACCACTCACATACCTCATCCTAAGGTTACTTTGTTTCAAATGTTACTGTTTTTAAGGCTTCAGTCAACATCCATCTATTTAGCCAAGCATCTTTATGTAAAGCCTTTAAGCTCAGATTTGAAGACAAATAAACTGAACACCCTCTGAATGGAAAATTCCATGCATTTCCAGTCACATAATGTGTGAAGCTGTCGTCTCACTTGAGGGGTGGGAGGCAATTTAAGTAGTAGGACAAGGTGAGTAGATTGTTCTTTCCCACCTTGTACAAATACATGTGGCCTTCACTGCTGCCCAGGTCACCTCTGAGAGCTCTCTTGCTTCTGCCAGCCCAGTGCTCTCTGATGCCAAAGAGCCACTTCCATACAGTTTGTCCTGGGCTTTCTAGAAATGCATCTGATTCTGGGATCCCGCTATTCCAGTGACATTCCTGCCCTATGTCAGCTTCAGCCTCTATGAGCTCTATCTCACTGTTTTTCTAAGTTGGAATAGACTGTTAACAGACCTGGGATGATACTCAAATGCAACTTTGAACTGTCTTGGAGAGAGTGTGGAAGTGGGATGCTGCGTGTTGAATAAGGAATGTTAATTCTTTGTAACCCCAAAGACTTTTTTTCAATTTCATTTCAGATTGTACTTCAAGTAAAAATTGAGTTTGAGTTTTTAAAGTCTTAATATATACTAAAGCTGAGGGCATTTTTTTTTTTAAAAAAGAAATCTCTATTTGAAATTTTACAATTGTATACTTTCAAAAGCTATGGCAACATTTAAATATCTGGGGAATTCTTTTTCTTATTTTAGATGCAACTGCTTCTCTGTGGGGGAGGATGGAAGAAAATGTTATCCCAAATTTTTCTCCTTTTGGCTGATTCCCTTTTCTTGAAGCAAAGGAGGCTATTAAATACAATGTGGTATATGTTCAAAACAGTTCTGTGTTTTCCTTTTAAAGCTGTGGTGCTGTATGAAATAAAAACCTATTTAGAAAGCAGGAAAAAAAGCTAATAAAGGATAGAATTCTTCACCAGAGTCTTAGTTTCAAACTTAAAAGAGTCTGCCTTGGTTTCAAACTAACTAAAAGAGTCTAAAATGTAACTATGCAGCCTTTCGCTGCTGGGTACTAAAAGGTAATATAATCCTTTGTAATGAAATTTAAGAGAAGCGATGATTGAATTAAAGGATAGTTTGAAATTGCTCGCAGTAGTTATAAAGCATTAGAAAGCCATTCTGGTAGCTGAAACTGTGCTACAGTTAAAAGACAGTCTGCAGCAAATTCATTCAATTCTCTGAGCAGAAAAGGCAGCTTATGTTAGAGAACGTCAGGCTGGTTTTTCGTCTTCAGGCCTCTAACCATCACCTTTCCCTTCTTTCAGTCATGATTTTGATAGGACTTACTTTGAATTTAACAGTTGCCAAGATCCATTCGAAGTTTCTCTATATAACTTAACTGGAACATTTGGAGCTGGACTTCCTCGGACTGAATCCAGAACTCTTACAAAAAGAGGATGCTTGGAGTCAGCAGAGTCCTTCAGATAGGAAGAGAGATTTATATTTGAAGAAAGGTAAATAATGTTGCATAATAAATCAGTAAAGTATTAGACCTACAGAATATACCATATTTTCCTCAACGAGATGACTGTGTACTGCAGAAGTGTAGCTTGAAGCTTTCATGGGGCTGGATACAGTGGAACCAGGGAGGAGGAGGTCAGGAGCTTGGGAGGAGTGTAGCTGGGTGCACTGGAGAGGCTCTGCAGCTGTGTGTGAGAACACATTTCTGTTGTCTCTTTGGCATGGCTTAGCTACACATCAGCTTCAGCGTGAAGCTGGAACTAAATTGTGACCTCAACAGGAAATAATTAAATCATCAAAGGTAATAGAAGTGTTTAAATATCTGGCAATTCTTCCTCTCTACTTTGGAATGCCAATTCAAACACAGCTTTCTTGAGAGCTGGTTGCCATAGAGTTATCTGAATTCTGCTGTAAACTTGGTAAGGCTGTCCAAATACCATGTTGGATTGGATTTGTCAGCCCCTGACAGCTAGGCAGGGATAGGAGAGGAAAACCTTCCTTCGAAGATGAGATGGCTGTAGTTTCATTCCCAACATGTTCACCACAAGCAGTGGTTATGCTCTAATGTTCACTTACTCAAAGGTAGTGTTGAATCAGGGCTTTGACCTTCCATTACCTAATTCTGGAGATGAAATAGAGCGTTGTGGAAGGTGCTAGTCAGGGGTGATCTCAAAATAGCAATCATTGATCTCCATTTAATCATTGCAAAGTGAATCGTGGTGTAGATGTTAAAAACTAAGTGCCCTCTCTTACATCCCCTTCTACAGTCACTGATGTCCTGCACATCCCATCCAGGAGCCCTGCCCTGTATCAGACCAACGTACCAGCATCTAGCTCTGCTGCCTCTATGTCCTGACAATTCAGGCTCCCTTTCTGGAACACAGAGGCTCCTTGCTAGTGTTTCTTTTGAGGCATTGGCAATGGATGTTCCAGTGCCACTGCATGTTTTCCTGGCTCTTGCACCCTGGTGCTCAATGAAACTGCTTCCTCACAAAGGTTAGTCGGGTAGTCCTTTTCCCAAAGACCAAAGTTTGAGAAGATGAATCAGCAGAGAGGAGAGAGACAAGTCTGCTCTAGGAGAACTTCAGGCTGAAATGATTCTTCTGCAAGTGGGATCCTGGCTTGGGCTCTGCTCTTTGTTTGCATCAGTGAGTGTGGAGGACCCTTCTTGCTTGCATGGGATAGATCTGTAGTGGGAGAGCAGTAAGGGAGAGGTCTGCAGGAGGCATTTCTCCAGCATGGATCTTGCAACAGGAAATTAAATCCCTCAGAACAAGAGCTTGTTCGTTGTGTTATAAGGGCTATTAGTTACTTTTCAACAGGTCTGAGGTTTTTGTATAGTAAACATGGTATTTTTATGTTCCTTATTTTCTTTTTTTTTTTACCCCATAGTCACTGAGTCTAATGCCAAGTGCTGCTTCTCTAACCATAAAGCCCTTTGAGAGAAGGAGAAAGAAGGACCAGGAGAAGAGCAGTAGGAGAGAACTGCAGTCAATACATACCATAAAATCCAGGTCAGCGCAATAAAATGGAATATTCTATTTTTCACTTACGCTAATTAAAGTATATATATAAAAAAAAAAAAGCTGGGACTACATCAGTATGAAGAGCCTCACCTCAATCCTGAGACACTTACCGGTGGTGCAGCTTTGCAGAAAAATGCCAGGCCAGCTAAGAAAACAGGAAATACTGACTGAAGAGCCATTTTGCCTACCACTGGAAAGTCTCAGTGTCAGCAAGTAGAAACTGGTGGAAACTGTGATTTTTATATCAAAGCCTCTGAACTGGGGCTACTTATCAGAAAGCCCAGATGACTTTCAACATGCTTGTTCATACTATTTACTTAGTCAACAATGAGAAAATAAGTAACCCATACAAACATGAACTTTGTCTGCAAAAATAAGTCTCTTCTGTCATTGCCTGTGAAAATATTGTGTATATTGCCTAGCTCGGCTGTACTGATCTATTTTCTTGGAAACAATGTCTATTCTGTTTTATTTTCTCTTTCTGTTGAGGAGTAGTGCTGTATAGATCTCACAAAACAGATCTATGACTTCTTGTCCAGTTGAATTTCAGTGATAACTTCACTGTGGTTCTGGCTTGGCATAACTGACTGGCTCATGTTTATCTATTAGGTGTCTCTCTGTGGTGGCCTTCTCCCACCTCTAGTAAAAAGATGGCTATCTAGTTATCTTATGCATTCACTTGGAGGAAAAATGATGTTCCTTTTGGTTTCCAGCATGGTAACTAGATACCTACATAGACATTTCTGAAGCAGAATTAAACTGGTTAGAGTCATAATCCTATAGCTTCATTTTTGCCTTAGATTCAGTGCAAGGTCAGGACTTCCCCCCCCATACAACTGCAAGTCAGTTCCCACCAGAAGCATCTGCTTCATTTTAAGGAAATGTTATTTCTTCAGTTTAAACTGGTTTTCTGATCTTTGCTGAGACACATGTACATACACCCTCTCGCTAGGTTTATCTTGTCATCAGGTACGTGACTATGTGCGGAGTAGTTTTTGTTTTGTTTGGTGGGTTTTTTTAATGACCACCTGTACAAACATATTTAAGTCCTATTTTGAGAGCTAAGCATAGTCCACTGCCAATCAAACCTTCAGGTTTTCAAGCTTCAGGAATTGAAGGTTGCCATGAAATCTTTAAATGCTTTAAGATGGGTGTTGTTTTGCAGCTATTTGCACTGCTTATGAGTGTCGTGTAACTATAGCAGTGTTCAAAAATCAGGGGGGAAAAAAAGTAACCGAATAGTGAAATGTTAAAGGCAAGCTTTGTAAGTTGTGAATTCACTTGGCACACCCTCATCCCAGCAAGCTCTGGCTGTGGAGATAAAACTCCAAGGACAGTGGCAGATAAGTGCTGATGGTTTCTGAATGGCATGATTTCTGTAACTCTCTCTGTAGTTTCTGTAATCTCATTACAAAAACAATTCCTCTGCTGCAGGATATTTTCAATACAATAGGCCATCAGGCTGCAGAACTTGCTGCTGAAGCCCTCAGAGTCTTTGGTCAGTTTATCAACAACATTATATGAACCACAGTCACTCCACAGCTTAGATTTTTCTATTTCTAAAAATATTAAGAGATTATTAAGATGCTATTAAAATATTCTATTTTAGGACTTTTTTTAGCAGTGGCTAAAGGTTTGACTTGTTGGAGATTTAACTGAAATGCACCTGAATAGGGTAGATCATAGTTGTTATAAATGGTTCTACCTGAAATGGCTTCAGAGTTTCCTAGAATGAGTAAGCAGCAAACTTGCCTTTTGAAATGACAAAGTGCTGAGGTTTACCTGAAGTTTTAAGTTAAGGTCCACAGATTTTAACTCTTTCAGCTCTCTGGATGCACCCTGTGACCTCGTTGATAGTGGGACTGTCTATTCTGTGTGTAAATTATGAGTAGCATAGGAGTATGTGTTTGATTAAACTTTTTAAGGTAGCACAATTCCCTTTCTTATTTTGAGCCAATGAATTTCGTCAGACTTCTTTAAAGTAGCGGAGGCAGATACCAGAACAAATCAAGTGCCATGCTGCACAGGCTTTCCAGCTGCCCTTTGCACTTGGACACAAATCATGACACCTTAGAACACAATAAAGCTTCACCAATAGAATTAAAACTCTTTTAAAGTAACATTTTATTAACTCGTCTGAAGTTTGCCAGGTTACAAAATGGAAAAAAAACCTAATGTAGCATAAAGTTATGCATTAGTAGTAGGAAAAAACTTCCTCCTAAAAGCCTACGATAGTACTAGCAGGGGAGGATGTTTGTGTAGTGACAGTACGTGTTCATTCCTGGGGATCACTGACAACAGCAGTGGTGGAATAAGAGAAAGGACTGAGGAGAGCAGCAATGGTATAGTGGCGATGGCCGGAATCGTTAGCAGTGAACACCACCTGGAAAAGAGAAGATCTGTGACCACAAGGAACAATGTACGTTCAACACTACCTTGTTAGGAATTAGGAAGCACACTCCCTTTACTCTGCAGAGTACTTTGCCAGTTCAGTCCAGCCAATGATTTTATCCTTCTGCAGGGTCTTGCTTCCTGTTACTTTGTGATGCTTGCTGGAGACTGAGAAATTTGTGAGGTTTGGACTGAGGCCCACAGTGAGTCTTTAGGTGGAGATCCCTACCCCTGAGTCAGGCAAGCTACTTTGTGACGTGGAATGGGAGGATGAGGGGGAGGTATCTCAAATGGCCAATAAAAAAGTCAGAGGTGAAACCCCATCTAGTGAATTTAAATCCGATCTCTGTGTGAGGTGTCCAAGCCAGGTTAGGCAGTTGGAGCCCAGAGCAGCTTTCTGTACTTCAGTACCTCACTCCTCTTTTTAACACAGCTGGTGATGAGGCAGTTCTTGCATTAAGAACTGAGGGGCTAGACTTGCCAAAACAAGGAGAGACCTTTATCCTAAGATAATTCAAGTTTGCTGCTCTCCATATCAGTCCCTGAACTTGTGACACCCCATTCCCAGGAGAGTGTCATCTGGGTTAAGCTCCCGCTTTCTTTGGTTCTCTTCAGGCTAATATTGGATCTATTTTCTGAACTATGACAGACTTCCTACAAGAGGACTAGAGAGTTCTCTCCTGCATCCCAGTCCTGCCAAAGTCTAAGCTGTTGAGACATGAGGACTGTAGACTTCAGTTACCTGCTGCTCAGACAGTCACTGAACTCTGTCCACTTCCCAGGCTAATTTGTTGACCTGTAGGCTAGTATGTCAGTCTTCACCAGCCTAGATGGAATAGTCTCAGCCAAGTGCTTCTAAGCACCTTTTGAGATGAAGCCCTTCTGTAGGCCCTAGCAACTTCCAGACCTCCAAATGGTTAGGGAATATTTTTGAGGATTGTTCATTTGACCTAAGTGACCCAAGCCACACATCAGACTTTTTATGGACCTGGCCCTCAGTCATTTGTTTGTCTTCCTCAAAGCTTCATAAACTTGTGGTTTATAATGTTCTACAACACAACCTGCAGCCATTCCAGACTACTTAATTTGGGGAAACTCAAATTTAATGTCAGTTTAAGCCTGAATAATTTAAACAAATTAATCTGTGTAGGGCTGAAAGCAAAGGGAGGCACAAGACATGATTATATTGCTGCCCTGCTTATGACGTTTGAGTATCGACCAAACAGCCAACTTTTCCTTTCCCACTATGGTTATTTCTTTCTATTTTTTATGGCTTTTTTTTTCCAGTTGCATATTTCAGTGCCAAGAAGCATTTTTTTTTCAAAACACAGCACATCAGTCACATTTTGTCCTGTAATTACAGGTCATACTAGAAATTGGGGATTTTCAGGTGACTGATGTGGGGGAAACACTTCTGATTAATGAATAACTTCCTATAAAATGAGGGTTTCCAACCCCCTATATTCCTTTAGCAACAATAAAACCAATCTTTTTAAATTTAGAATCATGGAATCATTTCAGTTGAAAGAGCCCTTTAAATGGATCATAAAGTCCAGCTCTTTTTTTTTTTTTTCTTTTTCTTTTCTTGTTTTGTAAACTTCGTGTACTTTTCAGTACCTTAGCTCTTTCTGAACAGTGGTCCCTACTGGTTGGAACGGGTACATTTCCACTTTGGAATTGCTGTGTCAGTGTTTGCAGGGAAGTTGGCTCCTTCCTTTGGCTTAGCTGGCTGCAATCTGCCTTTATTTGCCATGTGGCAATGAACCATTTCACTGAATGATGCCTCTCCTTCAGTAGTGAAGGACCACGTTTGTTCTTTCCAGCTGATGCCCCAACACAGTACCTAAATTATTAGGTGTATTTGCAAATACTTACATCAGCATATTCATGGAATGGAGAAAGCCCAAGTCCCTTCCAGTAAGAGCTGGTGTCAAACTCAACTCTGTATATTCCTTCTACAAACTGTTCTTCTGTTGTGAGCTCATGGATCTCCCCATACTCTGTGGTTTTCCTGTAATGGTAAAATATCTACATAAATATAGTGTCATTTAGATGCTAAAAAGAAACAGACAATGTGGAATATTAAATAACAGAGGTGCTGGGTAACCAAATTCTATTTTAAATGATTTCTAATAATCTGAAGTCATTTCCTCCTCCTATGTGGTGTGTGTTTTCTTATTGCAGAGCCTGTCCTTGCTCTGAAGTCACCCATATGCATCACAAATGAAAGCTGGCTGTCTTTTTTGGTCCCTTCTGTTGCTATGGCAGGGACTGTACCTAAGGCCCCTCTTTTACTGTAACGTTTAACTTCTACCAAGTGCCCTCTGGAACAAAATGTGAGTGGCTTAGAAAAAGGATTGTCAAGATGAAAGGCAAGATGCCAAATCTCAAATTATAATTAAAGAGAAGAGAGATTTTAGTGGAGAATTATTTTATTCTCTAGTTATTAGCACTGAGGATACAGGTTTTCCCCCATGCACTGATGCGGTTTTATGTGACCCTGAGTGGCAGTGTCTTGGAAAAGCAATTTAGCATCACAAGATTTTATTAATTTGAATTACAATGCCTTGGTCAAAGAGCAGGGGCCTCTTTCACTGGGTGCCATGTAAATGTGCAATAGGAATTCCCTGCTCAGAGAGATTATGTACTCAGCTCGTAACAAAAAATTGTGGGTGAATGAAGTCCAGAAAGAGGAAGGAGATACAGCTGGCATTGCACCTTACTTGTTTGAAAAGGAGCAAGCTTTGTATGACAGACGTTTAAATATTTACATACTTAGATCCTAAACTCCATTTATCTCCTTTTCCTTCTTTTATTTCTGGGGGTTTTTTTACCAGTTTCTTTTTATTTTTTATGCTGAAAATATTTATTTTATATTTGTAGCACTTTCATAACCACATGATGTAGTGGAAGGAAAATTGAAGGAAACCTCAACTTGAAGAACTAGTGAAACTTTACATTCTTATGGCAAGGAGTAGCTGTTTAGGCAGAAAACAAAAAGCTTGAGGAAGAAGAAAGGGAGAAGATAAAGAAGGAACATGCTGCTTATCAGAGACAGTTGTGCTGTTGCAGCTTTTCTTTCCCAGCCACTGCCTCCTCCTTCATCTTACTTGTCATCTTTGGTTAATGAATGACAGAGCTTTTGCTTAAATTAAGAAGTAACAGGGATTGAAAATCCCATGTTAATTTTCAGGTTTTCTTGTATTTCAAATTTAGCACTATGAAGGCTGACAAAAGTCTCACTGGTCCAGCTCAAGTGAAATCAGCTGTATCCAGGGTGGACCAAACCCACAGTGTGTCTAAGCCTGATTTGAAACATGACTCACAGCCAATTTGTGAAGTGCACACCACATGTTTTCTTTTGGTTTAATTCATACTTCCTGGCTTGACCTATATTACCTTAATAGAAGACAGTTGGTAAGAGGACAGAGAATTCATTGGTGAGTGTCTTTGAAACGGTGAAACAGAATTGCTGAGCTCCTGCAGAATTGTTCTGAGTGCAAGTTAGCAATTCACATACATCTGTTTACAAGTTGGATAGCCTGGATAGACACAAACCACTCAAAAGAAAAATGGTGTCTGCCTCAAAATCTTTGTTCAGGTAAATAAATAAGTTTTAGTTTGAGAGAAGGATGGATGCAGCTTGAGCAGTGTTTTCTCTGATGGGTGCTGACCCAGAGCTGCAGATGTTGACTATCCACAACAGCTGGGAAACTGGAAACAAGAGTTCACTTGAAGACTCTCAGCCACTACCAGGAGTTAATGGCACTTTCTTAATTTTAGTTCTTAGGTGGTAGCCAGTCAATGCAAGTGGGCTTGCAGGCAAAGCCTTCAGCGTTAACTGCTGTGTTGCCAGCCAAGGAGGCAGTGTGTGCACAGAGCCTGGATGAGATTAGGACAAGACAGAGGATGTCCTACATTCAGCCCTGGTAAGTAAAATGCTACAAGTGATTCCTTCTGAACAGCACTTCTATTTCTGTGTGAGCAGGGGAATAAATAGAGTATGGCTGCTTATTTTTAATAGAATGTGGACTGCCAGCATCTGCTGTAAGACAGACAGTTAAGCTGAAAAAGCTGTGCTTTTTCAGAAAAAAATTTGCAAACCACTGGTTAAGTTACTACAGTCTAGACTGCAATCCTGATCCTCTTTTTCACTGTCTGGACCTTAGCTGTATGTTGTGAGCAGATTAAATCCACGCTGCCTGTGCTGTAATGTTTATGAACTCTTGGGACACTGCTGCACTGAGACACTCTGCTCACATGCAGACTGTTGAGGAAATATCTCAGGAACACGAATTATTATTTTGGGGTTGTTTGGTTGTGGGTTTTTTTTTAAAGGGGAGTGTAGGGAATCACTTGAAATATGCTACAGTCTTTTTTTTTTTTTTTTTTTAAATGGCTTACAACCTAGGTCACATGAGAACTGGTTGATGAATACAACTCTTGAACTACATAATAAGACATAAATTTTCAAAAATGTGCGAAGGTCAAAGCTAGTCATGGGAGGAGCTCCTACAGAACCCAAATCACATGCTTCCCCAGGTCTCTGAGTCCTAAAACCTTCCTCAGAGTGTATATCAGCTCAAGTTATCTCTTCTTGCATGTTTTTGGCTAGACTAATTTTGAAATAAGTGTTGTAATAAAGTCAGCTGTTGTTATGCTCACTTGCTCCCTGCCTTTTAAATACTATTACTCCAAATTCAACAGCATTTGCTTAATTCCCTAAAATGTATTAGCAAAAATAAAACACACAAAAAGGTAAAACCCCACTCTTCTATAGATATTTGTGCAAGATGTGACCTTTCCATATGCGTCTGCTAGGTACTGTAACTTCAAAGTATTGGTGACAGGAGGAGTTACAAATAGTATTCCTTGATTGCATTCAGATTTTCATCTGGTTAAGCAGAAGAACTGTGTTAAACACAAAAACTCTGGTTTTCCCAGAAGAAAAAAAGAAAAGCAATCAAGTATGAAAGCCTAGTTCAAACACATGCCATCAGCTACAGTCAGTGGTATTGCTGAAAGCAGTGTTAGTTAGGATGCAAGGCAAGGAAAAGGTCAAAGTCTTTACCTGCAATAAAAATGTGGTTTAGTGTTCCTCCACTGCCTTCCCCCAGAAAAATGCTTCTCACTTACCTAGGGTTAATCTTCTCAATTTATATTTAAGAAATGATTTGGTTTTCTCAGGTGTGTGCTGATCTAAGGTGTCAACAGAGGTTGGTTAAGAAGAACTGCAGGATTTGTCTCCCTGGGCTTGTTGAAAGCAGCATTGCCCAAGAAAACACGGTTATGCCCCCAAATTGAGGGTATGTAACACTGATGCTGCATTTATCATTCCTCTGTAAGTTGTATTTTGTGTTCAGGAGCACTTGATGAAACATTTGAAAAACCTGGGTTTCCTAGTAACGGCAGAAATGTTCACTGAGGACAAGACATGATCCTTGGCTTCACTTTCCTTGAAAACAACTTGTCATTTTTTCATGGGGTTTCTCTGTTTGTTAGAGTACATAAATCCATTCTGAGAGTCATTTGTTCCTAGATTAACCCTCAGCATTTGGGAGTGGAGGTGTCTGTTTCTCCGTCAGTCTTCTCACCTTTCTTGTTCCTTTGCAATGGGGAAAGGTATTTTTTGGTTTGAGTTTTATAAAAAGAAACCTGTCAGCTGGAGAGAAAGATCTCTCTGTGTCCTTGTTGTCTTTGGTTTTTTTCTCTTTTCTGCAGCTTTTATGTAAATCATGCTATAAAAATCCTAGTGAAAGGCAGTTGGATGCTCTGGTGGCTCCTGTCCTTGCTCGTGTTTGTCGTTCTGTGCGCGAATATCCTGCTATTGCTAGAGATTTCTTCTGACTTATTTAAAAATATGATTCAATCAATTGTTACAATGAAACTTAAATACCTGAGCACCTCACCTATTTGAATTTTAGTCAACTGTATTGCACTGTTACCCATACTTTTCCCACAGACTGAAGATAATAGCATTATTGCCTGCCTCTCAGTGATGTTCTAAGGATGCTTTGCAAGTACTAAGCTGTCATTCTAGCAAAAGCTGTGCAGATCTGTAGAAATGGCCACACACAAATGCTGGGTTTGTGCTTCTGTGTTGTGTTACAACAGGACTCTTAAAACTTTCTGGTCAAGGAGTTTCCTCTGACCAGCACATTTGTTACACAAGGCAAAATGACTAATGTTCTTATTATTTGCATGTGTACAGACAAAGCTTACAGAGAGGATTTTGTACATGATCGCTGCAAATAAAGCTCTATATGCATTGCATATGAAGATAGGTTAGTCTGGATTACCTACAAAATTCTGGTAAATAAGCTTGTCATTTATTTATTTTTCTTTGTATAGAAAGGAAAGATAGTACTGAAGCTAGGAGAAAAAATTATTATTAAGCCTATTCCCTCTACAAAGATAAAATGAGCATCTCAGCATATTTTTGCTTAGTATGTATTTCAGTCATGTGTATGTTCCACTTGAACCTGATGTGTTTTAGACCAGAATTCATGTGCTGTTAACAGTGATAGTGTTATTAGCTATTGGTTTTTGGATCTGAGCTCCATTCCCTTTATTTCTCAATTGTTTGCCCGAGGCATCTTGAAAAGGGGTCCATAAGACCACAGAACTTACCCAGTAGCAAAGTCCTGCCAGCTTCCATCCGCAGCCTTTTTAAAGACTTTGACAGCTACGTTGGATGCAGGGCTTCCTCTGACTGCATCCAGCACTTTCACCATCAGGGGGCATTTGGAGTCGACGGCACCGTGGGAGACCTTGGGGAAAGCAGGAGAGGTTCTAGAGGAGCTGTTCACTACCCCTGCAGAAACCTTCTTTGAAACAAAATACGGATTCGTATTGCAGAATTAAAGTCGAAAGCAGATTTTTGCCAAATGGTATTCAAAGCTAGTTGGCAAAGATCTTTTTCTTAAAGCAGAGTATCTTAGAGCTTTATACTGATCCCTTCATTACCCACACACACAAACAGGCACAAACAGGCTGCTTGGTAAATATTTAGAGTTGCATATGGCCCTGGGAAAATGCTATGAAGTATAACTTTTTAGAGAGGTTACAAATAAGAAAACAGTAAATTATTATAAGTGCAGGCAGAGCACGTTAGCCTAGGAAACCACCAAAGAAATACCTATGAGATCCCTAGGGCTGAAAGCATATTTGTTTCTTAAACTTCATTATACTATATGGAATTCTTAGTCATACTTCAAAGATGTGGCTTTAGTGCTTTAGAGAAGCACTTGTAAGAAGGTAAAACTGCTTCTATAGTGAAGAGTCGTAAACTGACAGAAACAGACAGAAATAAAAGGTCACACCTCCTGGGTCCCTGACCCTTTCATAATATCCTAAAAGAGTTGGGTAAATGTGGAAATAAAAAAAAAGAAGTAGTATTCTGAAAAGAATTATGAAGAAGCTACTTAAAAAATGGTAGTAAAATAATACTCCAGCAAAGCCAAATAGTTACAGAATTTCATGGATGAGGAGGATGCTATTCATCTAGAAAATCTAGATTATCATTTTTGTAATGACTCAGTTTGAATAAAAGCAGACTCACCAGTGGTGCAGCTTCAGAGAAAAATACCAGTCCAGCTAAGAAAACAAAGAGCACAGAGTGAGAGGCCATTCTGTTTGCTGTTAGTGAGCCTTGGTGCCAGCAGTTAGGAGCTGAGAGGATTTGGGATTTTATACCCAATCCTACAACAAAACAGGCTGCTTATTGGGTGCCCATATGACTCCAAATCTGCTGATTCTGATTATTTGCTTAGCAAACCGTCCAATC
The DNA here is from genome assembly GCA_025331215.1 of Actenoides lindsayi. Classification (NCBI taxonomy): domain Eukaryota; kingdom Metazoa; phylum Chordata; class Aves; order Coraciiformes; family Alcedinidae; genus Actenoides; species Actenoides lindsayi. Next base: position 42,837 of record WTSP01010232.1, read on the forward strand.
CTAGATTCAGTCCATGAATAGCACTGCCATTGCAGTCAATGGAAGGACTGCAGGATCACTAGAGCAAAGAGAATAAGTAACGGGACACAAACATGACCCTTGCCTGGGGAGATTAGACTCGTAGAAAGCCCTCCACAGATTAATGTAAATGGCCTTTGTTTGCCCTCCAGTCCAACCAGTTCTAGGAGATCTCCTTTACCTTGCCCTCAGGTTGTGCACGATAATGCCCCGATGCTTTCTCTCCCTGCTGCTTCTCAGTGTATTCCATGCTTTCTGAAGAGCAGTCAGATGCAGACTCAGGATGAGTGATGGAGTTTATTCATTGTCTGGCCCAAGCAGTGTTAATGGTCCATACTGGGAGACAGGTTCCCAAGCAGTTCCCTTGCTTGTTTAAAAGGAGCAAATGTTTCTTTTGAAACCTAGTTCGGATAGGATCTGACAACACGCTGCCTCTCAGCAGAAGTTCCTAAGGATTCATCTTGCCTAGTCCACAGGTAGACATTGAGGTTTTCTCTTGGTTACTGAGAAGAAACCTGGAGAGATCTGTCCCCTTGGGAAGATAAAGGTGTAAGAAAATTGAAATGAGTCCTCTCTTGCTCCATGTACTCCAGAAAGACCCGAGGTAGCTAGCATAGACTGGTAGCTTCAGCTAACATCCAACTAATGTCCTTGTTACCAAACTCCTCTTATACTGGAAATGTTACTTTTATGCTCTGAAATGGACATTTAGGTAAGAGGTTTTTTAGGGGTGAACTCAGCCCCAATATAAGTTGGAAGGGGATGATGTCAACTGGGGCAGTAGGCATGGTGTAGCTTGGTCTCTGCAGCTGCATCATATAAAAATTGCCCATACTGTACCCTGAGCTGGTTGAGAGAGGAAAAAAAAAAAGCCCTCTTTGGCATTTTCTTTCCCCCATGTCCTAAACAACCTTGAGTCTACAGGAGCTTAGTTTTCACTGAGTTCTCAGTATCCTAACAAAAAGCAATTTTGCCTCTTAACTTGAATAGGATTATGTTGAAGTTCTTGGAGGGAAGTCATGGATGGTCTTTTCCAGTGGCTTTCATGCCTTCAGGCTGCTTTATGCAGTTGTTCTCTTTAGGCAAAGTTGTTTTTTGAAAAAAAAAATCTATATTACAGTAATCACTTGAACTGAGATCAAAGTGCCCTTTGTACTTACAGCAAAGCAGGCTCATACGTAGGTAGCAGTCTATGCTCATTTTGCATGCATGTCAAAGTCAATACAAGGTGGCCAGCAGTAACAAATCCTGCTACAATCATGCTTGGGGGATGTATTCAGATCTTGGAGTTGTAAATACTGTTCTTAGATCTGGGCATCACAGTTTACTTCTTTTGCTCTCATTGTACATATTTCTCTGGCACAGGAAAGCTTTGTATGCCAGGAAGAAAAATTACCTGTATTCTAGTGCAAGTAAACCATCTTCCTATTTCCTATCAGCTGCTCTGCAAGGAGAGAATGCCAAGGAGCTAATGATATTGGCACCTGCCTGCACCTGAAATTGCTCTCCTATAGGAGAATAACTGAAAAATTAATTCTTTTTCCTAGGTTTTCCACACGGTAGCAGTTTCTGAAAAATCAGGTCTATAGGGACAGTACATTTCAGCTGCCCAGATTACCTATTTTACTTTCCTCTTTTATAACATTGACCTTTTGGCAGCTGGTTTTGAAGTGGATAAAGAGCATGAAAAATTCTAATACCAAACATGAATTTATTTTATTTATTTTTTTTTGTCCTTCATTTCCTGGCTTGTTTGTTTGTTTTTTAATCTTCACGTCCCATACATAGCCTAGATAGGGTCCTCTGATGATTAACTGGGGCATTAACTCTGATGATTAACTGCAGTGGATTAAATGGGGCACCATTCTAATGGGAAATTAGACTTTGTGTGTGTCTGTGAATCTCCAGTCACACATTTTGCAGATAACTAAGTTATTGCTGTAAGTTCTAAGATAGGAGTGAACTTAGTGAGAAGGTAAACAATAAAGCCTGTATTATTTCTTTGATCTGGAAGGCCATGGAGCATCTCGAAGTTATATAGAGTTCAATTAAAATCCCATGTGAACCTAACTTAAATCTACTATCATTTAGTGAAAGGAATGCTAGGTAGACCTTCCTCCTTCCATTGCCAGCCTCAACTTAAAAGCACAATATGCTAATGCTTTCTGTAAAACATATGGGAGGGCTCAGGGATTTGGAATAGCTGGCTAAGAAGAATGATGAGCAGAGTACTTGCCAAAAGAAAAAAGGTACCTGTTCAGAAGATGTAACTAAAAAGAAGGGAGAGGCTCTAACTTGGCTGGTTTTTACATGGCCATGATGGTTCTAGAGCCACCATTCTCCTGATTGCATTTGCTTGGTACTGGCAGAGCTTTTTACATTTGTATCCAACTCAATTCTCAAATTTTACAGAATGTACCAACCTCAGTGAATTGAATTTTACTGCCTTGGGGAGAATCAAAACACATGATTATGGGAGAGGAAAGGAGAAAGGGGACAGGAAACTGTTGAGCATCCAACAAGTGCTGATTGTTGTTTGTCTGTGGTTCTTAAACCCTTTCTGTGCATTGGCAGTCTGAAGCTTATAAACTGAGTAACTTATCCTGGATAAACACATTATTGTGAAAGTGAAATTAAAAGAGGCTGAGCATCAAGGAATAAGTGTGGCTGGGAAACCCTAAGGCTCCTGAAGGAGTAGGGAAGCTATCATGGAGAGCAGGGGACAGGGCAGCTCCCAGAGGCTGCTAGCAGGATACATGGCCCAAGGAGAGTGCCTTGGCACGGAGGAATAGCATAAAAGCCCCACTGCAAGAAAAAGAGTAAGTGGAGACACTGAAAACCCCTCAGAGATATTTAGGATTCCTCATGTGGCAGAGACAGCAGGGTTATATCACCCATATAGAGATAGCGTAAAGCTATCTGGGGACTAGGGGACACAGCAAACCCAGGAGGAGGGGGGATCATCCAGCATACAGGGTGATTAGGGGGCCAGAGAAGAGAAAGGCAGAGTCCCTGGTGTGCCCAGTAGCCTCAGCCTTGTGGAAGCTGAGACGTGTGAGACCTCCAGTTATGGAAAAATGTAGATAATCCTCAAGTATGTAAATGCTTTAAGGCTTATCTGAATTCCAAATCAGTTGAAGTTCATCTCTGAAGAATTAGAATTAATGCCTATTTTTAATGAAAGCACGTTCCCTGCTTGGAAGCATTACAATGTTCAGGTCAAGAACAAACATGTCCTGCTAATACTCTTGTTTATGTCAAGGATTTTTCCAACTGTGCTCCAGTGTCTGTCTCTCTCTTCCATAGAGTCTCACACACTTGTACTTGTTTTACATAGATAAGCTCCTTACCCTCCGCTCCATTCCCTTCTATTCAATTTTATTTAAAAAGCCAACTGCTTCTACATGACAAAGTGCTCAGACAGGCTGGAATATCTGACTTTGACCATAAAACCCCATAAGCTGCTCCTGGGACACTGGAGTGAAAGGGGCTGATAGATGGTAAGCCATGCAGTAATCTGGATAGATTTCTCTAGGACTTTCCAAAGAACTAATGAATTCCTGAGCTCTGAAAAAGTCCTTTCTGTAGTAGAGAGACCTGAACGTGACAACTTCTTTCACTTCTCTGAACTAGCGTTCCATAGAGACTTAGAGCAAAAGACCTGAGATTTACCACTTGAAGAAGTTTGCCTGAATTTTCTGAACTAGAGTCCAAAATTCTCTGAGTTTTAGTCCAGGTTTCTGCCACTGAGTTGCTGTGGCAGAGCTCTGGCATATCAGCAAGTGCTCACTACAGTACCTGCTGGAGCCAGCGAGAGATTTTCTCTTGCTTTCACTCTTTGCTAATGAGGTAACATTTTCCCTCCCTGCAAAGCCAGGGATAATACTTTTCTAATTAAAAAAATGTGCTCAGGGAGATTCATGTTTGAGCTTGAGTTTCAGTTGGTAAAGAATTGCATCAAAAATAGTGGCATTTCAGGTGTGTGCATGTTTGTCAGCCTGCTGCCCATTTTGATTTTCTATCAGGAATATGTCTGTATTTAGAGTTTTAATGATCGTTCTCAGAGGTCTTTGTTCATAGGACTAGCACTGGCTGTTTTAATGGGAAGTAAGGAAACACTGCTGATCTTAAACAGAAAAATAAGAAAATTATCCTTATTTTGTATCCTATATCAAATCCAGTTAATTTGAGAATAAGGAAATGTAAACTGTTAACGAACAATTGAGAAGGCAGATGGGTTGCTTCAGGCTGCAGGTATAAAAGCACAGTTTTTGATCATTTCAAGGTTATGTCCAAGAAGCATGCTGGGACATAGCCCAAAAATTCAAAAAAAAAAAAAGAAACATCTAAATAGTTGATCACTGCTTTGGGACATTTGTAAAGTATGAATTCGCCTGGCACCTGCTCCTCTCAGCAGGCTTTTGCTTTTCAGTGTTTAAACTTGAAGGTCACTGGGCACAGATGACTTTGAGGTACTACTTCATTAGCTACCCCTATAGATCCCTCTAAAACAAACTTCTCTTCTTCAACTTTATTATGTATTCATGTCTACATACCAATCCATCAATCCAGACAAGTGATTGCAAAAAATAACCCCCACAAATCAATTTAAACACAAAGCAAACTGAATAACCTTGTGCCAGCCCGATGCCTTAAGCTTTCTTATTGCTGAAAGATGCTTGGAACTTTCTGTGAAATCAATGTTTTTAAAGGTCAATTTCTTTGTTAGCAAAATTACTAGATGGTTCAGGTTATAAATTAAATTTTTTTTTGTCCCCTTCTTACAGTAAGAGGTACACAGTCAATCTACAACATGATGCAATTGTTTCCTATAGTAAAAAACATGAACAGAGGCCACTGTTTTCATAGGTCTTAGCTAAGCTCTTTAGGGAGTGTACAAGATATATTTTTTTTAAAGGAATCTCAGTTTATTCTCAGTGGATTGCAGATGTCAAATGAATAATTAAGTCAGACATGACAATGAATATCTTCTAGCTATTATGACCCTAGCAATTGTGATGATTAAAAAGATTCTGTAGGGTTAAATTATAATCTTTTCTTAGGTTCTCTATATATTTGCTGAAGCTATTGCAGCTTTGTACTTTGCTCAGCATCTTGCTGTTCAAGATTGTGAAATGCTGAGTCTAAGGCACTTCATTCTGGTACCTGAATACAAATAGTTGTGTGGAAATGCCTGTTTTTCTAGCATGCAGGGCCACCTAGGTAGTCTCTTCAAAAGCTTCTTCAAATTTGCACAGGGCCGAATTAGTCATCGGTTAATGGCTAATCATCCTATAATGGCATTTAAATTACTCAGGTCTTTCTTTAGTGGTGATCACTATACCTCAATCACCTCATGGACTCATCCGGGTGCAGCTTGGATGTGGACTGTCACCCTGGAATAAAATCCACTGGGCATGCTGTTGTGAGGGAAGCCACCAAGTTCCACTGACAGTCACGCATCGATGCCTTTCTTTTTATTAATTGAACCCGTGCCTGCTTCCTGCCAAAAGCTCTGAGGAATGCTGCACTAATCATTTGATCTCAGAACCACGGTTCCTCTATCTACCACGGGCTTCACTGAACTTTTCCATTGGCTTCCAAGTATGTTTACCAGTGTCACTCGTCTGGTAAAAATGAAATGTGCACTGCATGATCTGAGAGGAAGCAACCTTTTCTTTTGAGGGACAGAAAGAAAAAGGTATCCCCAAAGGGCAGGAATAGAGCAGATTATGACTCTTATGTACGATACAGTAATAACAGCTGGATTTTTGTTGGATTTTTTTGTTGGTTTTTTTGTCTTTTTTCTCTTCCTCAACTTTTAAGTGTACTGCAGTATTTCAAGGAGAAAAACTGTTGAAGAAGAGCTACCCACTTCTATGCTGTGGAACCTGCAAACAGTGTGATGCAGAAGAAAAGAGTTAATAGCTATTGTAGACTGGCCACTGCACTTAGACAAGCTTACCTGAGCCAAAAGCTGTTGCTGGTTATACCTGTAGTAGATGTGAAAGCCAACTCTGTGAGCAAGGTGAGAAATAGGTGGGGAAGGCATACTATAAAAAAATATGAGTAGCTCTGAGGTTCCTAATGCTTCTCACGATGTTGCCAGTCAATCAAGATAGTTTGTACTAGGTGGGACAAAACTCATTTGTACACTTTGAAATGCCGTGGCCTACGTGAGTCAGCGGGAGGGTAACTGGCAGCCATGACTTGGTGGATTGCAAGGGAAAATCTAGCTCTGCAGGTAAATACAGAAACTCTCCAGTGTGAATTCTGTATGAAGTGCTGTCTGCTTACATAATTGCAAACACAGATTGCTGCTTTAAATGGATGGACAAAGGCAATGGGTATACTTTTCCCTGATGAAGCATTTGTGGTTATAACCCCCTTTACCTACTGCCAGCCAAGCTGGGAGATGGAGTTCTAATCACCTAACAGGTACGTGCTCAGGCTTATAGAGCACAAGCTTGTGAATAGTTGAGTGCAATGCTTGCTGAGGATAAAAATAGCAGTTTCTTTGCACCCTATCTCTGAACCAGGTTCAGAACACCTTTTGTAGCACAAACCCAAAACGTGTATCAGCCGAGGCTACAGCTTTGCTGTATTTATGGCTGTTGTGCCACTGTTCAAGATCTACAATCACACCTATTATAAAATCTGGTTTTTGCAGTTGGGGTTTGCATTTTAACCCTGCCTTGCGTCTGTGTGTGTTCTTCCTGGGGAGCATACAGCTTCTCTGTCTTGGTCTGCATAGTATATGGGCCCAGTGCATACCAAAACTGTTCGGTCACAGGACGGGCCAGGGCTTGTTCTGCATCCAGGGATGCTTTATCAATAACAGTAATGAAACAGATTCCTGCTCTAAGTTTAGGACAAACTTAAGCAGAACAACCACCACCTTATCCAGCAGACCCTCTATGTGTCATGCAGTAGGTAGTGTCCAGAGGATGGAACGGTATCTGGGTTCCAGCAGCCAGTAGGATCTCTGCTATAGTTAGGGGAAAAAGATGTATTACCTGTACTCAAGTCAGAGAAGTAGGAAGTTTTGAGTTCCTATCTCCAGCAGCTGGTTTTACAAACCTGGAGTCCACATAGTGATTTTAAATATTTTGTAAAATACCCCACTGTGCAAGTGGAGTGATCTGCAGTGCTGGATGAGCATGGAGCTATTGGGGAAATTATTCCCACTGTTCACTCTCATGGGATGGAGAGGTCTCGAGCAACTTTCTGTGAAGGTTCATTTTCCTTGCTCGTAGCAATTCAAGCTGTTAGAGGGCTGTCCAAAGGATCCCCTGATGCTGGATATTTGCCCTCTGAATGCTATAGATAAATGAATTCAGTATAAACCCACAAGCCTTTCATATTCAGGCAATTAGTGTAAAACCTTCTCCTTGCTTGGCTTTAAAATCTATAAATTCTATAATGCAAACTGTGCTGTAGAATGTACCAGTAAAACACATCTAGATTGTGTTTACTTTTTGGGACATTTTTTGTTCCTTCAGAAGTTGAGCTTGGGTTTTCCAAATCTCTGAGGAATTCAGCATTGCTCGACTAAAGTACATCCAAGCAACTCTGGAGTCCTTATAGTATGGACTCTGATTGTTGAATTGGCCCTTCTAACAGCGGTTCCCAGACAGGACCTCACAGACCACTCCCTCTCCTCATCACCTCAGTGTTCGTGCAGGGCTGATCTGGGGGCCACACCAGGCATCCTGCCCCAAGGCATCTGCCAGGTAGTGTGTAGAGCCCACCCTGTCTGCAGGGCAGGACTGAGGTCCCTTCACTGCTACATGATGCAGTGCACAGCATCCCACGTCCTCCTGGAACTGCATCACGGCCTGTAATGCTGGAGCCCCTGGAAACCAGCTTAGGGAAATATGTACTGGTAAACGAAATTCATTTAATCCTCCTCATCTCTGTGATTTTTCCCTCCAAGTGTGTTCCAAAGGAATTTTAATCCCCTTTCATGTAGGCCAGAGAAGGCAGCAAGGCAAGCAGCTTGTCTGCACCTAGCAGAATAGTTACCACTCTTTCTGTTCCCAGACTGCCTTAACTAGCTCTCAAGTGTGGCCAGAGTCCTTAGTATGGCTTGGATCTGGCAAAATGCTTTGAAATACCAGATTGAAATCCTTATCCAGTCTTGCTAATTGTTGCCCAGTAGAGGACAAAATACTTACGCACTCTAGATTTTCTTTATTCTGCTTTCCTTCATGCAATTTAAAAGATTCTCTCTCCTCAGTATTAGACTCCTCTGCACTATTGGCTACTACTTTGTACTGGTGACTTCCCATGAGCTTGACATTGTTAGTTACTGGGCTGCTGGTGACAGGGAAAAAGTAAATTCTAGCTTTTTCTTTAAAGGTGCTACTTGGCAAGTAGGTACTTTAGTCTCGGAAAAATGATGAAAGAAGCACAGCCTGAGTTGGGCAAAACCAGCAAGCAACTGCATCCCACCACTGTTATCTGGGGAATATTTGACTATAGTCAGAACTGTAGATCTTTTATTAGTATCAGCTTGATGAGTCTATTGAAGTTCCTCCACAAAGTACAAAAAATCATATTAAAAGAGGAACACACTCTAATTTTACTCCTCCTTTGTACCATTATGTGGGGAAGGCTGTGAATAGCAGAAGTGTGTAATTGCTGGTCACACCCCTTTCTGTTGAGCAATTTGTCTCTTTTTTGACTTTTTTTACACCCAGGGTTGGCATGCAGAAGTTGAGGAAAAGTCAGTGCATGAAATCACTGAGCTATATGTAGCATATGAAACTTTTTCAGCTCTCTCAGAGTGGCAAGCACAACTGCATGCTGCAGACACACAGTGGGCTTGTGGATGGTGGGGTGTTTCCTGCAGAGGTCCATAAGTACTTGGGTAACATCTACCAACAGAGGTGTACTTGCTCTGAGAAACCACCCCCCACATTCTTCTGAAAGCCAGAACTCCTCCAGCTGTTCTTTTCACCCAACCACCCAAAAAAATTAGAGGAGAGGTAGGAGAATGTCCTGTTAAGCCCTTCCTGTCCACCTGCCTGTCAGCCCCTTCCCAAGGGGACCCTTCCCCATGGAACATGGCACGGCACCCAGTGGTTGCAGAGCTTTGCAGCCCCCTTGGCTAGACCAGTGCCACCACAGTTGGTTTGGTCTGGGAGTAAATGGTTCCAGCACCCTGAAGCAGTCACGTTGTGGTACAAAGTGACTCTGTTAAACAAGGTTCATGGGTCTGGTATAGGCTGGTCTTACCTGCTCAGCTTCAGAGCAAAACTTCACTGTAAAAATAAAAAAAAAAAAAAAAAAAGCAAGCCATGTCCTTGGCTGAAGATAAACAAACCCAGTAAAACAAAGTTAATCCCTGTAAAATGTAAATATTAAATTAAACTTCCATTTTAACAGCACACTTGAGTCTGTTGCCCTTTGGCTGGAATACCTCCCTCTTCTCTGCTGCTGGGCAGCACCACTGGGATGGGAGCCCATCCCTTCCATGGTACGGGGAACAAAGTGCTCAAGGTGGGAGGAAGCTGTCATTGCTCGAGTCCTGTCTCTGAAGATCACAACACATGCAAAGAAAAAAGCACCTGAGCTGGGCTATGGGGAAGAGCCTGCTGAATGACAAGCAGGACGTGCAGTCTTGCCAGCTGCTCCAGGATGCAGCTGAGCCTGGCTGTCGGGCACTTTCTAGCATGTCTTTTACCTGCCTCTGTGCCCCAAAAGTGATAGCAACATTGCATAGGATGATGGCTTCTCTGGCTGCTCCAGATGCTTTAGATAAAAAGCACAGAAGAAAAAAATATAAAAGAAGAAAAAGAAGGAAAAAAGGTAAGAAAGAGATGGAAAAAAGAGGCTGAGATAGAAAGAGCATGGTGGTAGGCACCTACATCTAATGCTTCTTGTGCTGTTCATGGGAAGAGCTGAACCTCAGAGAGGGCTGAGGTAGGCTGGCACTCTGTCAGGTGCAGAGTCTCTCTCAAGGATAGGATGATGGGTGCCAGTGATTCTGACAGGGATTGCTGCAGTAGGATAACACCCTCCTGCACCATTCTCTGAGCACCTCTGTGCCATTGTGGATCCCCCAAAAGGTGTGGTGGCTGTTGTTCTTATCCACCAGTTAAGAGTAATATCCAGTGCAGCACTTTTGGCCCACTGGTCTCTTCTTCCACATTCCTCCTGCTTACGACGTATGACCTTAGTCTGTGGATGTATTTGTTTGGATTAATCCTGTGTTTCTGTGAGTAAAGTTTGCTAATTCTTATAAACAATTTTATTTGCCCATCTGAGCTGGACTTTGGGCAACTTGAAATTCAGATGTCTGCATAATAGTGCCAGTACCTGGAAAACCTCTTGTGCCTGCCCAGAGAGGGGCCTTTTCTCCTCTCTGTTCAGCAAAGAGAAGAATTTTAAGTCACCCTGGCTTTCCATCCTCAGTTTGCAATTCCGTTGCTAAGTGGCAACAAGAGAAGATTATCGGATCACAGATTAACAGAACCCTCTATTCAGTGCTTTCGTGTAATTATACATTGCAGTTACTTACTTGAGAACTGATTTTTAGCTGCTGTGCTCCTACCCACCCTCACCCTTCCACAGATCTGTTATCCCCAGGGGCTGGTCAGGATCCCAGACAACTGATCCTTCCTTTCCACACTCGGCCTCTGTGCCTGGGGTGGCCCTGTCTGCTCGGGTACCCCCAGGGTCTCTGCTTTTAAAGGGGTCTCAGAAACTCAAGTCCTACCCTAGTCCTTCTGAATGCTCTGTTTTGGGAGAAAGCAGGAAAGTATCTGTAAAATGGTTTAGAGAGTTCAGGTCTTTCAGAGGTTGCCCATTTGCTTCTGTCATTCAGAAATTCCCTGTTTCTTTTTTTCCCAGGCAATGCAGTTCTACCCTCCGAAGCAAAAGTGGTCAAGCAGCTTCAGACAGTGGAGGAAGAAAACCTGGGTGGCCAAGGTAATTGTTAAATGCTAAGGGTGAATCTGTGCCAGAAATTGCTTAGAGTGGGGTTTGAGAGGGAATTGGTGAAAAGGGCATGGAAAAAATCAGGAAACAGCACAGCTGGCCAGTGTCGGGGATGCAGCCAGAGAGGGAGTCTGGGAAGGAGATGTACTTTGTCAGCTGGGAGGAGGGGGTAATCCTGCACATTGTGTGCATTCACAGAAGCATGAGGAGCAAAGGCCTCCTCATATATGAGAGCAGTTAAAAAAAATGGTGTAGATTATTTTAAGTGGAAAAGCTTCACTGAGGAGAACCATGTGAGGAAGAGGAGAGAGAGAAAGGCAGAGTTGTGTGGTGACCCATCCCTGGAACTGAGGGGGAGGAAGAAACCTAAGCTGAGCTTTTAATAAGAGCAGGGAAGGGGAGGAGGAGTATTGCTTTGCTAAAATAGAAGGTAGAATTGGCCTGGAGGGATGGTGAGAAACAAAAGCTGCTGAAGCAACAGAAGGGATGTGTGGAGGGAGAGAGGTAAACAAAAGGGTACACTTTCAGGAGGTGATGGACACAGACTGTCATGTGAATAAAACACAGAAACTCAAAGCAGCAATGTATAGAAGAGCAATTCTCTGGGCAGGTCAATACATCTGCTTGCTAGGAGACTGGTATTTTCACTGTCTTTTATGCTCAAGTCTCTCAGGAAAGCAGTAACTCAAGAAATAAACTGTGGCTGACATTAAGCACGTGCTGCTCATGTGCCTACCCCAGACCTTGTGTTCAAGAGACATCCTGCTATACAGAGCCCCTTGCAAAGGAGGCATTTTGGTTTTAGATTTATTTTTGTTTGTTTCAAATTTTAGGAGTGAATGTGCACTGTCCTTTTTTATGAAGAGCTTGTGTAATTCTCCTGTCACCCCGCTCTGCCTTAGTCTTACATGTTATTTTGTTTTGGAGGTAGCTGCTGTTTTCAAACAGGACACTGTATTTGCTAAGATTGGGTTTAGGTCAGCAGCCCCATCAGGATGGATAGTGACAAAAGTGGGTCCAAAACCAGAACTCCTTTTGCTGGGATGTGCTAATTTGGTTCATCAAACACAAGGAAAACATTCATTTTGCAGTTCCAGTAGCAGAAGATATTTTTTCCGTGTATGTTCTGGGTCTCCTTCAGACAAAGAGGAGGATCAGGTTTGATTTCTCTTTGTCCTTAGCAGTAAGCTATGGTGTTTGCTGCCTTTGTGGCTCTTCTGTTTTGAATGAGGACAGGAGCTTGGTCCCTTTCTTTCCTTCCCATCTGAGTCTATTTGGATCTTCAACTCTGAGACACAGGGGTTTTGGGATTTCAGTCTAAAGGGATAGCATTGACTTTACCAGGGTACTGCTGCCCAGGGACCACTCCAGAAGTAAGGGTCTGGGAGATAGTGGAAGGCAGAGAAGCGAGAGGACCAGCGTGTACTTCTGAGCAGTGATATGCACAGCTTCTGCTATTCGTTGCTGTCCTCATGAGCAGCCTGGCTTTGGAGAAAAAAAACACAACAGGTTTTGCCAAAGGTCACGTAGGGCACTTCATCTGAAGTCACTCTGGAAGGAAGAGAAATACCCTTCAAAAACAGAGAGCGTTCTCTTTTCACTCCTACAGACATCTTCAGTGTTCTCGTGATTAGTCATCTGCAGCCTAGACACCATATTTGGCCAGAGTTCTCAAAAACCTAAATTCCTTGCACCCATGAAAATGAAATCACTAGGATATGGCAGCCTTGCTATTCATCAGGGTATCCAGTTATGACAGGGCAACTAATTTGTCCCTGACCTTATAATTACATCCATTTCCCTATATGACTGCTGTGATTAACATAGTAACTCCTATTAGAATGACACTTGCCTGTCATTCCAGGCTGGGTTCTGCTTAGAATGAAAAGGAATTGCTGGACCTTCTCATGAGGCCCTTGCCTAGATGCTGAGGAGAATGCCAAGTGAACCCTGCTGAAGCAAGCACAGTAGCACCTTCGTGGCAAACGGTCTAGTCTTGACCCTAAGTCTAGTCTCGACCCTAAGTCTAGTCTCTTCTTCTGACTCTCCCAGCATAGTGGGCTGGAAAGGATAGACCATGAAAGAAAGGACTGATAAAAGAAAACAGCTTTCTGTAGAAAACCTATGAAACAAGAAGAGAGAAAAGGGGGCAAAAAAATGTACTGTGTTGCATAGCACGTGAGACTGTTTGCAAGACTGGGGGAGGGGACATTCCATGCTGTTTTGTGTAATTTTTTTTCAATACCTTCTTAATTTTTGCTGTTAAAAACAAACAAAAAACCAAACCAAAACCCAACATACTTAATAGATCTCTTTTCTAAGTCTGTTGTTCCTTTGACTTAGAGTTACAGTCATACAGAAACCACCACACAGTGAACTGGGATGCTGGGATGTCTTTCCCCCCCACCCCACAGCTTGACTGATCACCGGGACAAGCCCAGCAGGCTGGTGGAGCTGCCCGAGGTTGAAACCATGTGAAAGTGAGAGGAGGAAGAGTGAAAGGGGACGGAGGCTGCTCCAGCAGGCCATTACTTGCTGCTCAGACCAAGAAGAAAACTGTACTGCTTTTCACCAGCTGCAGTTCTGTTAACCAGGTTGAGTATTGTTTTTCTTTTCGTTACAAAATGTGCCAAAACTTGAGAAAGAAAAACGCTGTGTTTCCTAAGGGATTCATCCTTTTGAATGGGAAAGCGTTGGCAGGTTGCCAGAGAACATCTAGTGTCAGAGATCTGACAAAGCTAGAAAAAATCATTATTCTTTGGAAGGGATTTGTTACCTACACGAAAGGAAACATTAGAAAAGAGAGGCTGTGTTGCAGTCCAAGGCTTTGTTCTTTATTCCCGTGGGTTTTGCGGAGCCTGACGGGTTGCTTTTTAATGCCAGCAAACGCGTCTCTCTAACCACAGCAGCAATCTTTCAGGTGCAGCGGCGCTGGGCAGGCCTTGCCGGCTGTTCCGTGCGGGGTATGGAGACGCTTCCAGCAGCCGCTCAGCCGCCCACCCCGGGCCGCGCTGCCGGCTCGGTAACCGCGGCCTCGCTGCTCCCGCCGCCGGCCCCGGCCCGGGCCCGTTCTCCCCTCCCAGCAGCAGCCGTGGCCCCGCGGGACAGGCTCGGTCGCAGGCTGCCACCTGGTGGCCTCGGCCACCCCCAGGCCTCACCTCCCACCCCTGGGTTGGGTTTTTTCCCCCAACCGTCTCCGGGAAAAGACCCTTTTTTGGGGGGGGGTGCCGCTTGCGGCCCGGCCCGTGGGTCTGGGAGCTGCGGCCTGCGCTGCTCTGGGGAAGGGAACACTTAATGGTTCTGCTTCAAGAGGCGAGTTCCACCCTTGGTGCCGCTAGGGAAGGAGCCGCCCGTCTGTTGGTAATAAAGATAATAAAGCCATTCTCTGTTCAGGGCACCAGGGAAGATGCTGGCCGTGGCTCTGTCACTCTCAGTCAGCTTATCTATTCTGGCAGGCAGAGGCAGCCATAAAAAACCTGAAAAGGCAGCCATAGAAAAACTCGAAATCATTCTGTCACCTAGGTAAATAAGGGGGAAAAAAAAAAAAAAAAGAAGAAAGGAAAAAAAATCTGAAGGCAGATTTCCCTTCCCTTTGAAAGCCTGGATTTCTCTGCTAATGCTCCCCAAACGGATGTAGTGCAGTCAGATAGGGTCAGCTATTGTCAAACTCCGACTCTAAACAGAAAAGCTGGATGAGTGGGTGGCACGGTGGAGTGTTTGGGTTCCTGTTGACCCCTTAACTTGTCTATAGAGCACAGCAAGAAAAGGTAAGACGTGGGATTGAGGAAAAAAAAAAAGAGGTGTTATCTGAGGGTTGGGGCTTTTCAAAGGAGGCTCTCTCTGAAATGAGCCCTGGTGGTACTAACTGCTAATTTATTTGTTGTACAAATTCCCTCCAGTGCAGCAAACTCCTCACAGATTATTTCTCTCTAACACACAGCAGATAATTTTGTAAGATCAGACTGAGCAGTATGTTCAGCCCATTCTCTTCTAGAAACAATTTTAAAAACAACAGTTTCTTTTCTTTTTCTGCTCCATCACATATTATGTCACAGTGTCCTTTTCCACTAATCCCAAACTGCAGCCAATGCAATAACTCAGTTTTCCAGAGCCTAAAATCATGCTTACATCAAAAGCCAACTGCTTTGGAGCTTTCTACTTCAAATTATTTCCTTACTTCTCACACCAGATCACATCAAGGATGTTTCTGTTCTATTCATGTGCTTCAAACGTATTCTTTTTGTGTCGTCAAAGGGCAGACTGCTCCATGAAAAGCCTGAATAATAAGTAAAAGAAAACTAAGCAAAGACACTCTGGGACAGGACCGTGTTGTGCCCTTCCTTTTGGATTTTGCACTGTGGCTGTAGTGTCCCAGCTGTGTCCCCACCCACTCGTTGCCCACCCCCAGCCTACTTGCTGGCAGGGCAATGTGGGAAGGAAAAAAGGCCTTGATGCTGTGCAAGCACTCACTGGTCAGCGATAACTAACACATCCCTGTCTTACCAACACTGGTTTGGTCACAAATCCAGAATGTAGCACCACAGGAGCTACGATGAAGAAAATTCACTCTATCCCAGCCAAAACTAGTACAGTGGGATGCCAGACTGCACTAGAAGTTACCAATGGGATTTGTAGGGAGCAGATCACAATAAAATGGTGAGATCTTTGGTAAATTATATGCTGAAATATCTCTTATTAAGTGGGTTAGTGGGGGCCTTGAATGCTCAGGATTTTTTAGCAGAATGTTTGCTTAAATATCTTCTTTAAAAGGCTTCCTTAATCTTTGAGCAGCTAACTATGCTTCTGTACTGACCTGGGTTCATTTATGAGTCCAATTACACTGTGGTAGCTTTCCCAGCTTCTAATACAGTCTTATGCTCAGAAGGTGCAAGGTCCTTACATCTTCTTTCAATTTTAAATCAGTTTGCAGGAATTTTCGTGGATTTGAAAGGAAGAGAACATAGTGGGAAGAGGTGAGGATTTAAAGGCAGGTAAGATGATTTTATTTTTTTTTTTTTCTCCTAACTATACATTCTAAAGAAAAAAAAATAAGAAAAAAAAATTCTGAATGTCTCAAGTATTATGAGCTAATCTTACAAAGTAACACAAGCAGAGTGAGCCAGGAGATTTAGCAGAGTTTGTAGTGGTGGCTGTGTCCATTTAAGTTGTAAGGGAAACTTCCACATGAGAGACCTGTGCTCAGTTCCATCCTATCTTCCCTTTCCTTGGTAAGAGCATCCTAACTGACAGCTTTGAGGATGCTGTAAGGTCACTCTGCTTGGACTTCTTCCACATGGTATCAAATATTTAAAAGCACGTAAGTTCCAAGAACAGAGGTGTGAGAATGATCCTCCACCCTTTGCTCAGGACACACCCTCAAGATCTGCTCCAGGTGTTTACCTGTTGTAGTCTGGGCTTCACCTCCCTCAGCTGACAGACATTAACCCAAAGTGCAGCAAACTCAGCTACTACCACCACCCATTAGGGGGGGATTTAAACTGGAAAAGGGTATTTGGGGCATATAGGGGACACCCACACTTTTACCCTTCTGAAACAAAGTCTGATTTGCCTCTTTGTTTTCAGAGATGCCTGAGAAACCTCACACGGGACTCTGAATGGATATGGTTTGGTTGCATTAGGGAAAAAAAAACTTACTGCAGTGAGGCAGAGGAGGGAGGAGGAATTGCCCCCCTCCAAGCCAGCAGGACTATGGAAAGTGAAATGCTAGTATGGATCTGTAGTTCAGTTCTCCCACATCTTGTGTACAGGAGCTAAACAAAGGCAGGATGGATGACAAGGAGGCTTTCCTTTAACTGATCTATTATTATCTTTTCTCTATTATTTTGACAGTACCTCTGGGGGTCCGATTCCAGAGGCATGTGAGAGGCTTTCTGCTTTTCCTGCTGTTGCAACAGCCAAGCTTGCCAGCTGCAGGACAGAAGTGTTGGGTGGACCATGGGCTGATAAGCGGCAGAAGAGTGAACGCCTTTGCACACAGAGCCAACCTCCCCCTGCCAGCACTTGCTGTGTTGTCAAATGGGAGTGACATTGGGTGCAGTGCATCACCTGGGAGATGTGATTTGGCTCCATCTAAAAGCTGGTGCTGTAAGTACATAATTCCTTCTACTTGGAAGCTCTGCTTTTAGTTTCCTTTTCAAGAAAGAATGAAAGGAATGATTGGTAATGCCCGAATCTTAAAAAGATAAATAAATCTTAGATTAGAGAGGCCGTGCTGGGATTTTTTCATGAGAGGAATAAATCAAGGGAAGTAAGGAAGGCATCAGATTGAGCAGCATGGGTGGCAGAAGAAGGTCACCCAGGGAGGCTATTGCAGCTCCTGCCCTCCTGCTGCCCAGCACCATTTCACTGCCACTGAGCTACACCCAGCAGTTCAGTGTCTGCCACCATTCTGTGTCCCACAGCTGCTCCCAGAGAGCTCATCCCTGGCAGGAGAAGGGTAGTTGGCTGCTTTGTGAGGCTGGATATGAGGCCTGAAGGAGACCTGTCAGTTGGTACCAGCACTGTCCTCTCAAACTCCTACATTCCTCCCGGGTTTAAACTTTAGCCGTGCTCCAAAGATCTTGGATAATCATTAGCTGGGGAGTTTGTTGCTTAATCGCTGAGAAGTGATATCTCATCTCTGAGTTTTATTTGCTAGAGATAACACATCTAAGAGAAATACTCTGATGAAATGTTTGAATCGTAGGTCAGAAACCAGCTTGGAGCCGAGGCTGGAGGGCTATAAACCCTCCCACCCCCCAGAGCCCTGCAGAACAAACTGTTTGCCATGTGGTTCTCCCCCAGCGCATCCACAGCACCTTCTAGAGCCTTCCCCACCACTCGTCTGAAGACACTTTCTGTTCTCTGTTTCAAGGTAATGAGTTTCAGGGCAACTTTAAAATGAGTGGTATCACTTCATACACATAATTCAGTAACTAAAAGAAAATAATGAAGTAGATGGAACACTGGCACAGTGTGAATCCTTCTCTCTCTGGGCTTCCCCAGATAGTACAAGGTGACGATGGAGCTTTCCCGCAGCATTTGGCATGTCAATAAAAATGTTTAGTATTGAACAAATACACAGTTTTCAGCTGTGGCCCCTACCATCATGTCCCCTTCTGCTACAGCTTCAGTAGCTGCATGCATGGGAAGCTCTAAAAATGAGGGTAACTTCCCCACGTGCTCCTCCATGCAATAGGGAAGTAGGTCCCCAGCCCTGCTCTGCCTCAAAATGACATCTGCAGCTTTGTCTGCTTCGGTGGGTTTTCCGTTTGCAGAGCTAAAGCCGTAGTGCAGCGGGGAGGATGGCACAGGTCACTGCTACCAGCTACTGGTACAGCTTCTGCAGTCCAAGAGGATATGGACTGGATAACCCAAGACCCTCCAGCACCTAGGACTACTCAGGGAGTTGTCCTTGGTGGGTGGCAGCAGAGAGCTGTGGATGGACAGTGCTCTGTGGAGCAGCACCCAGAGTTAAATGAAGTGCCCATTGTGGGAGCAGCTTTCAGCATCTGCTCTTCGAAGACTGTTTTGCCATCTGTCCCCCTCCCGGGCTGGCAGGCATGAGTTGGGTTTTCAGCTCCCAGGGTGCAGAGCAATAGGATGTGCCAGGGAGACTTGATGACCTGCAGTGCTGGTTCCTGAACTGAGGCCACCCAGAGGAACTGGGAGCTGGAGACTGCAACCGCTTTGTGATCCAAGGGTCACAACAGGTATGTTTGTGCTGTTGGTTTTTGGCAGAGGCTCACTAGAGGGCTGTGGCACTGGGCAGGGCTTATCTGGCAGTCACAGTCCTTGATTCAGTTTTAGCTCTCTCTGCAGGGAAAGCAGAACACCCTGTTTCTCCTCACCTGGTCACCTCCCTAATCTACTGCCCCTTTGCCTCAGGTGATTGCTGTCCTGGTTTCCCTCTGAAATTGAGCCTCTCCTGGATCACACAGAGTCCTTCTCATCCAGTATCCCCTCAGCAGCACTCCCCATAAGGGGATGCCTATGGAAGAAGGTCTTCAGGCCCCTCAGGTTGATCCCCCCCGTCTTGACTTTCACCCAAGTTGGTTCAGCTGGAGGAATGCTTGGCAGGCTGCAGCAGTACCAGAGGGTCACTTTCCTACCCACAAGGCAGGAAGAGCAGATGGTTGTCACTGCATTTTGGGCTCGTGGGGAGCTCAAAGGCCATGGGGATGGAGAAGGGGCCGGTAGAAGGGACAGCTGAGCCACTGACTCCACTACTGCAGTGAAAGAAGAGGGAGTGCTGCATTTTTGGGATGCCTCAAGGCCATAAACACTTACCATTGCTCTCTGGGGACAGCAGCTGATTTATTTAACTTTAAAAACTGATAACCCAAGCAAGCTTTAAGCCTTTGATGGTGGTTGACAGTCAAATCCCCAGGATAAAAAGGAGCCTGGAAGGGCTCATCCTCCTGCCTTGCAAAGTCTAGCCTGGCTCCCAGCATATGCTGAGGTGTGACAGAGGAAAAACCTTCTCATGGGTGCTTGGGACAGGGGCTCTGCTCACCCTCCTGCCAGGGACAGCCCTGCCCTTGTTGTGGCAGCACTGGTTCATACTCATGGAGTCTGAAGTACGTAGTGAGGGGTGGCAGGAAACATAAATCACAGAAGAGCAGCATGGATACAGTCCCTGTCAGGCTGGTATTTCAGTGTAATCACACTCTGTTATTTTTAGATAAGAAAATTACAGACTCTGTTTTGACTTTTGAAGTCAGAATGAGGAACCTCTCACAAAGACACATGTCTGGAGCTAGTCCCAGTCTCAGGGTTATCTACTGGTCAGATGCTAACCAGGCCTTTCCCTGAGTTTGGGTCTGTACCTTCCTCCCACCAGCCACCATCATTTACAAAACCCAGCTCCAGTAGAAGAGACTGATTTAATGTGATGGATGTCCTGCCAGCATTAGCACATGCTGAGAGCAGATGAAGTCTTGATACAAGACTAAGCCAAACAATGGAGATTCACTCACAACAAATCGTTACAGCACTGGCAACTCTGTGATAAAAATTTCTATGTAAACAATACACTGTTCTGTGACATGGTCCTGGCTCTTACCTCTTCTTCTGGCTGTGAACAGCTATGTGTTTTAACAACTATAAAACTGAGACAGTATTTTATACTTTGTTATTTAGAAGTATAAACTAATTGAGTTTGCCTCAAATCCCAATAATGGGATGCTGTTATCTTCATCAAGTTCTTCCAGCATTCAGGGTGCTTAACCAGCAGGCAGAATTCATTTTCTTTCAGAATTTGCAAGTTAGCAGGATATCAAATTTTATTCCATCTTTATCTTTCAGATCTGCCTTCAGGCTGTTGGGGAAATCCCAATCCTCATTCTCTATTGAAACTTCATTTGCAATAGGAAAGTCAGTGTTTTCACTGCAGGAAGACTAGAAGGTACAGTAGAGTTCTTTATTTTAAGATTGCACAAAACCATAGAAATACTTCATTACAAAGTCTGAAATAAATTCACTCCAATTGCAGAAAAAAAAAACCCCTTCACACTTGCTTAGAAGTAAACACACATACTTTGAAAATGAAGTTTAAGAGAAGTAACCAAAAGGTCTACACAAGGGAGTAGTTTGACTTGACAGAAAGTACTCCTCCACTTAATGTAATAGCCCATCTGTCAAGGTGGACCCTGGAGAGCACAGCCACGGTTCCTACTTTTTATGTTTATCCTTATCAGTAAAACCAAACACACAAAAGCATTTCTAGTCAAAGGCAAAACATGCCAGTGAAAAACATAACTGCAGCTGCAGGAAAATGCTAGGAGATAGAGACCCCCAGAAAGCTCTGGAGGTACCCAGGCTCTGCAGTACCCTAGGGCCAGCTCACTCCTTTTACAGGTATAAGATAAGCCTCATCTAAAATAAGTCTTTCTACTCTGAGAAAACATGTGTACAACAGTTTTTCCTTAAAATTCACTTAAAAATGATTCAATCTGAATAAAAATATTTACATATGCATATATACATAGTGCCAAACAGCAAAGAACTGGCTTCTGCTTTTTTTTTTTGTACCCTTGAAGTTAATGTGGTAAAGTGATCTTAAGTGTTGCAGACTTAGAGGGAGCTTTCTCTTGTCTTAGCTGAGGAAAGCTGCCATTGTGAGGCACGAGAGAGGCCACCCGAGATCTGGTGCCTCACGCACATCAGACAGCATTTCTGTGCCTGTATCTTTGAGTTCACAGATAGAATTAAAATCAGTTAATTGCACTTAGACAGCTGTAGGTTCTGATTTACAAGGGCCATAAACTTTGCTAGCACAGCAGCTGACTGAATCTATGGCACTAAAGCAAAGTTTTACCTGGACCAATTAGGAGCCAGTGAAAGGTTCTAAGATGCAAACACTTACTTGTCCACGGTGGCCTAGACCCACACCAAGTAACAGAATTTTTACAATGAGGTACAAAAAAAAAAAGCCTGCAGTTTTCAGCTGCTTTTGCTACTTGCTCTCTAACTGCTGTACTAATACACAAGTATTGATTGCTTAAGGTACAAATGCTGATAACCCAGAGTTGTGACACCCCTCCAGGAGATCAACACACCACTGCCCTGAGGAGGTACTGCCTTTGGTGGCCTGGGCTTCTCAGAGATTTCTCAGTTTACCCAGGTGAAAAGATCTGCAGCTGAGGAAGGGGATGCCCCAGCCCACAAGGTAATAGATGGCAAATGTACAATGAGAGCCTGATGCCCCTCAAGGGGGGACTGCAGCAGCCACACCCCACAGCAGTTCAGAAACCTACCGTGTGCTTTAGCAGGCTACTAATCCACCACTGGATTTTAAACTTTTTTTTCCTTGTTTTCCCATAATTATGCAGCTGTGGTTATGTGGTATTATTACACTAACCAAATAATAAAAAGCATTAAAAAAAATAGTATTTCCCACATCTTTTCAAAAGCACCGCTGCCAATGTTATGTAATAACAGCAGCAGATTTCCTTACTAGCTTCCTGGTCACAACCCTTATTTACACAAACTGCTGGAAGCCAGTCCCTGTCATTCTGAAAGTTCCTGCAAATCTGTGTCTCAAGTAAAAGCCCGAGGCAGGACACACACAGACACGAGGCTGCCAGGTACTGCACCCCTGCAAGGGGCCAGGCTAGGAGCGAGTGTACTGCACCGTGCTGTATTTGGTGACCCTGGAAGACTTGCTCAGCGTGGCACTGGCAGGAGGTGGCCCTTCTAAGTTGCAGCCTGCCTGGTTAAGCAGGGGGTCTGTGATCAGCACGTGCTCTTGCCTGCCCAGGCCGGCACCTGCTGCCTGTTGGGCTGCGCTCTGCATCCCCGAGGCTGCCATCACCCTTTCACTCACCACCCCGCTGCACCCCTCGGCCAAAGTGGGGAAACTGAGTGAGCTCTGCTCTGTAGCAGGAACAAGCACCCTCTCCCACTCCCTTACCACGACGTACTGGGACTCTGGGAGATCTGGAACCATGAGGGCTCCTGGTTGGGCACCATCTGACTTCACTATCCTCTCTGTAACCACCACGTTACTTCCACGTGGTAAGCTGGGGATTTCCACCATACCCTGCAAGCTCGATGCAGGTGCCAGCACCCTTTCTGTCACCACTACATTCTCCTTAAACTGGGGCTCTAGAAAGACAGCAGTTGGGCAGGCAGAAGCCTCTGCAGAATAGGACACATCTGTCATGGCGAAATTGGTCTCCACGTGGGCTGTAGGAAGGGACCGGGCATCGTGTTGCCTGGAGTGTGATGCAGAAGTTGTTTCTGTGACCACCTCCGTGGACAGGGTGTCTTTTCCTGTGGCACCACCTGCATGCCCTGCTGGGGCAGACTGGAAGCAGCTGCCTGAGGCAAAGGCTTGTTCAGAGCTGGAAACGTTTTGCCGATCTAAGAACTGCGACTTTGCATCGTTAAGACCAAAACCCAATTCATTCCTGGAGCTCCCCTCTTTCATGTTGATGTGTCTGCCTATGCATATTTCTGCTAGAGTCTTAAATTTGTCTCCTAAATCATCCAGGAAGCGGTCATCGAGATCACCCTCAATAAAGCTGCAGCAGCCGATGGAGCCGTGAGGGGACTCTGACTCTCCCTGGGAATAAACCAGGAGACAGTCGTTGGCAGCGTGCGCTTCATCTTCATCCGCAAAAGAGACCGCTTTCTACAGACAGAAAACAGAAGGAAGCAAAAGTTCATTAATGTCAGCTCTAGACTTAATAAAATCAGGAATGCTTGGGCAAAAAGTTTAAAAATCTGAGTCCACAGAAACCATCAGCCAAGCGAGGGTACTACCTAATACTGCTTTTTGCCTTTTTTGAAGCTAGTCTGAACTTGGCAGTGCACTTGATGAGAGGAAAGATTGGAGATTAAATTGAAAACCTTGGGCACTATCACCACCTGCTGCTATTCCTACCAGGAATTGTGCCATTTGCTCCTCACAAAGAAAACTGCTTTTATTTTGGTTCAGTGAGTGAACTTCACCTCTAACTAGGTATCTGGGGGAGACTGCCAACATCATGCCTGAGAGCATCCCAACATTTAAACCTGCATTTAATGAGTACATGCTGACATGTTATCACCTGCTGTGACCCTTTTCACTAGCATAGCCTGCAGGATCACACTCCAGGAGTCCAACAGCAAATGAATCACAAGCTTAAATGGCTTGGTAAGCATGGGAACGTGGTCCAGCACAAATCTTTAGGCTCTGTGTAGGCCACTTTGCAACAAGGAGGGCTCATGGGTTCTGACTATAGTGCTGCCAGGGCCAGCTCAGTCTGAAAGCAATGGAGTTGCTGCTAGTGCTAGAACAAGGATCTGTGTACACCCTTGGACTAGCTCCAGTTGCAGGAGTGAGACAGCCAAATCCTCTGGGCCTGCTGAACCAGCTTTATCTAATATGGTTGCTGGCTTGTGCTCAGGACCACTTTTCTGCCACATCTGAAGTTCTAGAGTACCTATTAGTTCAGGCACCGTGTAATGTGGTATAATCCAGACCCAAACTGACTCTGTATGCTTATCTGTGTCTGATCCTGGAAGTAGGCACATTACTCAAGATGCTTCTACAAAAATCAGCACTCATCTGAAACTCTTTGGTTTGGTTACTTGTCTGTTACATTGTCTGGGCTTGGTTTGGGTTGTTGTTGTTTGGTTTTTTTAATTCCTCCCCTGTAATCTGAGATATTTTAGCCTCCCAGAAGTGGTAGAGAACTTTAGTATGACCTTTACTAATTTCCTCCTGTAGGACTTCAGCAGGCAGCTATGCTTAAGTGTGTCTTAGTATCAGAAAGCATAAAGAGTGCAAGTAAAGCAGAATTGGTACTGTTGCATCTGTTCACCCAGAAGATTAGAAGACACACAAGGATCTTGAGCTCAAATCCTTCCCTGGCCTGAGGTGGTGATTCAAACCTGCACAGCTACTCCCCTTGCAGAATTCCACACCCTGGGCTGATCATGAAGATGTTCTGTTTGCACAGATGGACAATCTGTACAGTCCCTGGCGCGTGGAAGTGAGGAGCTCAGCAGTGTAAGGGCCAATGCTGTGCATTGTGCAAACAGAAACAGCTGCAATGAGCAGGAATCGTTTGATGCTATTGGTTAACACTTAGGCCACCAAAAACATCAGAAAGGGGATTGCAACATGCACCTCATAGGCTTCTAATGAATAGCCCTGTACCCAGGCTGTTGGGCAAAGAGAGAAGCCCAGCACCACGCAGTCAGCTACTTTGAAAATGCAGACCCACCCAAAACATCTATGCCTTATCTTTCAAAGACCTGCTTCATGGTAAAGCTTGTAGCTGTGACTCATGGTGAGTCACAGGTGCCTCCCTGCTGGCCTCTTTAGTGTGCTTAAGCCCCTGAGATTCAGATCAGTCTTCATCACAGGCTTATGGCTTCTTCCCTAGGCAAGGGGCTCCTGGGCCATTGCTGAATATTCTGGATCCCATTCCCAAGTATCTCCCAAGTACCTCCCTCTAGAGCAGGGTCTCTTTGTGGCAGACCTTGTAAACACCCAGTGCTACAAAACACAGCATTGTCACACTCAAGTCCCACATGTGAGCCTAAAATCATGCACACAATACTGACCACTGCATCAGGACTGTTTATACACACACACACCCCCCCTACTCCTCTGTGTTTGTAATAACATGACAACATTTCAAAACATTAAGTGCAAATACCAAGATACTGTTATTTGCAGGTCACATGCTTACATCACTGAAGTAGTGTCTTAAGAATTCTTCATTCATGGCTCCTGCTGCTCCCACCACGACTCCTCCTCCCGTCACCACCGTCTTGCCTTCTACACCTGCCAAGCCTTCAGCCTCTCCAGCTGCCATGACTCCATGTTCAGCACCAGAAAGAAGATGTCTTTGTTCTTCCCATCCTTCCTTGGTAACAGTGGTGCAATGTTCTCTTACACGAGAAGCAGAGCTGCTTCCTCCTGCTGTCATTTCCTCTCCACTCATTCCTGCTGCTGCTGCTGCTACAGCTCCCGTTAGCGTTCTGCCGGTTGCTCCCCCGGAGTTCCCCAGTGCAGTCTGTGGGGCGAAGCTCAGCACTGGCTACATAAAGAACACCAATTAGGATGTGACATGAAAGCTGTGCTGTCTAGCACATGTAACTCACCAAACCAGCAGCAGGGCTGGGTGGGACCTGGGAGGGTGCTGTCCTACAACTTGTTTGAATTTGCACCCATACGTGTTGCTGCAAAGAGTAAAAGACCTTCTGGAACAGGGTGTAGCTTCCACAACTGTGTTCCCAAGGAGCATCATGGAAATGTTCTCACAGATCATTGTTTTCTTGAACCTCAAAGGGTTGGGAGCAAAAGCTGGGTTAAAAAAAGGCTTGCAAACTCCAGACCACTCAGCTGCTCCAAGACTGTGCCCAGCTTTCCTCAGACAGAAAGAAGGGGGAGCGTGCAGTGCTTGCTGCCTCTGTGGTGCTGCCTGGCCCCTTCTTTTCTATCACTTTGGCTTCCCTGTTGATTGTGTTTTAAGAAGAATTTGGTGTGAGCATTGGCCCTAAACCAGTCTTTCACCTCACTTGTGTTTCTTTGTTACTGTGCAAAAGCCAGTGTTATGCCGGTTTTTTGAAAGCTGGGTTTCATAGCACAACAACAAACAAACTTCTCTTGGCAGTAACTGCTCCCTCTGCAGACTTGCACTTCTTTTCTGCACCCCCCCCCCCCCCTTTTTTTTTTTTAATAGAAA
>WTSP01010234.1:0-11720 GCA_025331215.1 Actenoides lindsayi
CCAGTGACTCAGCTCAGCGTGGCTCTCCCTTCAAAGCACTGATTGCTCTTCCTCCTCCCATGGCCCAGGAGCCTTCCCCCAGGAGAGGCCACTTTCCCATGACAGAAACTGAGGGGTTTATGCACCTCACCTGAACCAGTGCATGGCCATGCCCTCGTTTTTTTCCACTCCAGCTCCTGCATGTGAGACAAGGTAGCAAAGTCATTGTTATGATGTAAAGTACAGTATCCAAAATCCAGGAGACTGGTTGTGTACCACGCAGCGTGGAGCCACGTTTGTGGCTCTGCCTTATACCCATATGTAGTTAGCCACAGCTTGGAGAATTGTTACCTTGCAAATACCTCTGCCCCAGGATGTGCTGGGCATTGGGGTACCCCAGGCGAGCATACACATGAGCCACGTGGAAATGGAATTCCTCGTAGCACAGCAGGATGTAGAGCAGGAGGAGGCCAGCAGTGAGTACAGTTGCCAACTGTAAAAGAGAGGAGCAGTCGTGATGCGGGGAGAAAAAGAAGCTGAGGACCAGCTACAGAGACTATTTCATCTGGGCTCTGAAGCCTCCCAGAACTCTTCCCCGGAGAAGCAGGAGGAAAGGCTCACACAGCCCCAGAAAATCAAAGCTGCCTTTGATAGAGAGGCAGTCCTAGCACCCACTGAAGCTGGCAGAAAAGGTGCCGCTGATTTCAGTGAGCAGCAGATCAGCTCCCAAGTTAATATGCCCTTTAAGTTCTGCTACAGCAGAAGAAACTACAATCAGTTCATTTTCTAGTGGTCCTCGTGATGAAAAGGACAAAAGGACTGCTAGTTGTCCTTCAGCTCTGCAGCTTTGGGGCAAGCAAAGCTGCTCTCCTGGGTATGATGTTCACGGGGACATGCCAAAGTGCCCACAGACTCCCTGCACACCACTGTCCCTCTCTTGCAGCCACAGCAGCAGAGCAGATATGAGCAGCCCCATTTCAATGGCCAAGTTAGAAACGAGTCCTGAGGCCCATCCTGGTGACTGTGGCTCTCACAGAACAAGTGCACTTTTTCATCTGGGTGTAACTGATCGCTACGGGCGCCTGTGAATAGCAGCCACAGCATGGATGGGGGTTTGTCACCATGCCATGCTCAGAATGAGCCAAGGGGACAAGAAGCAGCTGAAAGGGATGATGAGACACAAGAGTTTTAATAGCCAGGAGCTCCTCTGTCCACTCTGGATGGGTTGATGTGACTGGTCCCTCTCATTTTCGGGGGGATGTGGCACACAAGGTACACGCAAACCATTTGTGCTGGGTCTGACTGAGCTGGAGTTAACATTCCTCACAGCAGTCCTCCCTCCCAGTGCTGTGCTTTGCACTGGGAGCTGGAAAGGTGCTGGTAACACCCCCGGGTTGTGGCTGCTGCTGGGCAGGGCTCACGCAGCACCAAGGCTGGTTTTCAGCATCCCCCCTGCAGTGCGATGGGGTGGACAAGACCTTGGGAGGGGACACGCCTGGGACAGCTGACCCAAACTGACCAAAGGGCTATTCCAGACCATATGATGCCAGCTGAACTAGAAAAGCTGGGAAAAGGAGGAGGGGTGGGGGGGCATTGGCTTGTCCTCCAGCGTGACCACTCCACATCTGGAGCCCTGCTTCCCAGAAAGGGGCCAGGCAGCACCTGCTGATGGGAAGCAGAGAATAAATCTTTGTTTTCTTTTGCTCCCGCACACGGCCTTTGCTTCATTTTCCATTAAACTGCCTTTGTCTTAACCCACAACTTTCATCTTATTTTCTTCCCCCTGGTCCAGCTGAGAGGAGGGGGTGGAAGTGACGAGCGGCTTGGTGGGCACCCAGGGTCCAGCCAAGGTCAAACCAGCACATCACTGCCAAGCAAACAGCACGTTTAGGTCCTGATCTGCTTCTCAGGCCTCTGTAAATCTTGAGGGCAGAGGTGGTATGGGTCTGGCATTTCCTTGCTGTTTTAGGGGGACCTCTCCACTTCCACACCTTCCGATCAGCTGCAGCGACTGCTGCAGGCAGCAGCTTGCCAAGAGCTTGTTATCTCCTAATTGGGATGAGGTCCTCAGTCAGGCCCACCTCTAATTGGGATTAGTGAATGCTGAGGATTAAATGAGACTCGTTAGCTAATTAGGCTAAACAGATAAAATAGGTAAGCAATAATGACATGCAAATGCCCCAGCATTTCATTTTCTGACTGATGATCTCAGTGATGTAGGAAAGTTTGCTGTTCTCTGAGACCTTCCCCCCAGTTCAGCCTGTGCGCTGCTGCTGCTCGGACAAGGATGATTCCAGATGTTTTGACAAAACCAGCTGCTCTGTAACGCAATGGGGACCTGTGAGGCCTGAGAGCACTGACAGGTATGTAAATCCCTGCAAGGCAAAGGCAAGTCGAAGAGGCAATGTGTGCCATAGATAGATATGGCTACTGCTCTTAATTAAGAGGAGGAAATGATACTCCTGAAAAGAATGCCCGTGGCTAGAAGTGCTCCTTGCTGGAGAGGCAGCTGATGTTAAGGGTCCAGCTCAGGCAAAGCTGAGTGCACATCTCTGGTGAAGGGACAGGCAGTGTTCCTGAAGAAGAGCAAAGGCTGCTGAGTAAGAGGCTCATTTCACACACTGAAACACTTTGCTCTTTTGCTGCAGTGGCTGGAATGTGTCAGGGGCTGTTTCGGGTGGTTGCAGAAGATGGGGTGCACAATGCTGCAAGAGGCAGCAGTGGTGCTTGTACGGGTGCAGATTTGGGGGCTGCAGGATGCTCACGGCTGAGGCATCTCCTTTATGCTCCGTACAAAGCTGCCTGAAGTCTCAGGAAAGGTGTGGGAAGCATGTCTGGGAGAAGCTGTTTCTGTTTGCAGGCCTGGTACACCCACAACACGCAACAGCAAACACACAACCAACCACTTTTAAAGGAGGTGGTGGGAAAGGTGCCGTAGGTCACCAGGGAAAGCTCTGCAGCCAGGCTGTGGCCACACACCATCGTCTTGGGGACACATCCCGACACCATAGCAATGTCTGTGACCATCAGCTGCCTGCTAACACCAGCTCCTGCCCTGGCTGCTGCGAGGCAGGTGGTGCAGGAAACACTGAATGTCCACTTTTTTTACCCCAGACTTATTTTTGCAGGGAGGCTTCTGGCTTTCTGCCCTTGTGTAGGCACTGTCACGTGTGCCAACTGAGACATTTCACAGGCAGTTCCTTTAGAAATGGCCCACTGAGCATCTCTAATCTGATTTTTGGAGTTTGGAGGGTTTGTTTTTTTCTGTTTTCTTTTTCTAAGTCTTCCTAAAGGGTGAGGAAGACTGAGACCTCTGCGTGACAAAAGGCAGGTGCATGAAGTGCTGGATTGCACTGATCCCAGCTCTGGGAGATGGCAGCACAGACAGTCTCTGCTTGGCTCTACACCAACATCTGAACAGGCACCTGAAAGCACGCAGTTAGTCCCACAGTAAGCAGAGATGTTAGGACACATTTTCGTCAGCAGCTAGCAAAAATACTCCTTTGCCCTTGGCTGTAGCTCCATCTGTGCTCAGGTAAATGTTGTGCTGTTTTAAATGTCTCCAAGACCAAGAAAGAGGGGAAACATAATGCTGTTTCTCAAGAAGCAGCTGCTGACAGGATGGGGACACCCTGAAGTGAGATGTTGCTGCAGGAGGAGGGAGGTGCGAGACCCCTGGGCTTCCTGCAGTGACCCAGTGGTCCCCAAAACAGAGAGCTCCTTGGAGACTCCAGCTGAATGACATTCCCTGTTGCATTCCCTGTGCCAGTGAGCAGAGAGTCCCATGGACTCTCCAGAGGCTTTGGTGATGTTGCAGTTAGGTCTGGGCAATGCCATGGCACTGAGAAAGGCATTGCAAGGCTCACGTTTGAGAGGCTTCTCTGTGCCAGTGGCTCCCTGTGGCTTCAACCCAGCCTGGCACCAGTGGCTTTCAGGGGCTGGCATCACTTCCTGATGTGTCCAGCTGGCTGTGAGGTCCCGGGTGTCCCACCCAAAGCCCATCCCCATGCTTACCTCCCACCTGCTCCATGCCAAGCTGGGGGGGTTCCCACCCCCTGGAGAAGGATTTGCCCGGTGGGTATCAGCACGGCCCCTTCCCTGCCATCGCCTCCACGTTGCAGGTTTCGCGTCCCCCATCGCTCCTTCCTGCAGGAGGTCTGAGCACCTCATCTCAACCTGGTCTGCTCCCCGTCTCGCCAGGCACCGCTACCACCCTGACATAAGTCTTCCTCATCACCATCCCATAGTTTTGCTCTTGATTTATGGTAGCAGTAGCCCAGCTGCTTCACTGAGATAAGAGGGGTGGATGCACATCCCCCTCACAGAGACATAGAAAAGAAGATGCTCCTGCTGGAACCTTTTCAAACCACTGATGTTTAACTCTCTCTGTGCTGAATATTCCTCTTCCTTCAAGCCCCCCACCAGTGAATCATTGTACTTGACAAACCTGATGAAGTTTGGTTATTCTTTCTGCTTTTTGCACAAAAAAGGAAAGCGTCTCACAAGCAATGATGCCACTGCAGAGCTTCAGCATCCTGCCATTTCAATTGCACGGCTTCCACAGGCACCTGGGGTCTGATGGGTTGGATTTTGGATAAATACAAGGACAAGCAGGCCCAGCCCCAGGAGAGAAAATTAGAAAAGATGCAATGATGCCTAATCAGGAAATTATCAGAACATACAAAACCTCTCAAAAAAAATAATCGATGGGGTGGGATTTTATTTTCTTTTTAAGCTATAAAAGAGCTTACGTGGTAAAGGCAGTAATTTCATAGCTGTATAATCATGGCTCTATTCATCTGCAATAACTCCACCTAGTGACTTTCAGACAGTAAATTATGTTTTGCCTAAGGAAACATCCCTCTTTAACACAAGATCCCTGATGCATGTTACCTTTCCTGCTCTGAACTCCTAGCAGAAGATCTTAACTGGATCCATCTAGTCCAAGGTCCATCTAGTGCAAAGTGTTGATTTTTGCCTGGTTGTCTGACGGTAAAAAATGCTTTTCCTTCCAATTCTACAGCGAGATTAGGTGCTGTGCTTTGGTTTTAAAGGCAACCCCACCCCCAAAGGACAAGGATACCTCTCTGGCAGTGATGACTCAGCTGAAAAACCTTAGTGAAAAGGAAACCCTTCATACTCTGCGATTTATTTCTTATGTTATGCTGCCACCACTGGGACAATTCCATTTGCTCAGTCACAGCCCTGTTATGGTTGTAGGGATCCAACTTTATGCCCCTGGCCAAAGTGTGAACCATTTTCACAGTATATCAAATTTAATTGGACATTAATAGTCATACTGCAGGATCAGTTGCTTCCAAGTGCAAACCTCTGCATTAAGGAAACTAAACTCAGAAATTTCTAAAACGAATCCAGAGACTTTCATTGCAGCAAAGAGCAAGGAAGAGATAAAAGAAGGTGAGGGGTCAAATACCTCCCTATTCTTCCTTTATTTTTTTAGCTACAATTATTAGAATGTAAAGGTGAAATAAAAAACCCAACCCCAAAACACACCACCCACACCACAAAAACAACCTCTCAGGGAGTGGTTCTTCTTGGGAATGAGCCACCCTACAGCTGCAATCCCAAATTTGGGCATAAGTTTGCTCCTGAGTTGTTATTCTTGTTTGTAAAGGTGTACTGGTAACAGTTATATTTGTACAGACAGCACCTAGCTCTGTGAAATTGGTACTTTTCTCGGTATAAAACAGCCCCTGGGGCTTGCGGTTCTTTGTTGCAGATGACTAAAAATGAGAACATGTTGTTATTATTTATGTATTATTCAGTGAGGGCTATGCCATCTGTGGTACAGGGTCTCATTCCAGCTGTGAGCTTGAGTTACTTCTCTCCAAAAATCAGCTTACACCATGAGGAAGAATTAAAACAGGTTGTCAGTCTAGAAATA
This sequence comes from Actenoides lindsayi, assembly GCA_025331215.1. NCBI lineage: Eukaryota > Metazoa > Chordata > Aves > Coraciiformes > Alcedinidae > Actenoides > Actenoides lindsayi. The sequence continues at coordinate 5,885 of WTSP01010234.1, forward strand.
AATGATGGCTGGAGCATCTGCCTCCTACCAACGAAGTAGAATTGGATCCCTTCAACGTGCAACGACTCTGGCAAGGAAAGGGCAAGCCCCCCAGTGAATTTTCTCTCAGCTTTTCCAAGGGGCAGATGGCATTTCTATTTTCCCTTTCATCCTCACAGAACAAGTGGTGAAGAAGCACTTCCAGCTCCTGCAAAGGAGCGTTTTGATTGAAAACCTGGAACCAGCCATGTTCAGGAAGAGAGAGTTTTCTTCCATTTCTTTTTCACAGAAAGGATTTCTCTAATCACACGGTTTCTTTTTCCCTCCTTGCTGCCTTGGTGTGGTCAGAGCTAGAAGCTCTCAGATACTCCACTACAACGGAAAAGTGGATGTCAAGCACTGGAAGAAGAATGGGTGGCTGTGAGTGTAAATTGCTAATAGGGCAGAGTCGTTGTTTGGGAGAGCTGGTGACTAAAGTCCCACAGAGGAAAAAAAAAAAAAAGGACTTATTTATTTATTCAAAGGACTGCACTGAAAGCCGGATGTGAAACACTCTGTTCATCCTTTCTCGTTTGGTTTTTAATGCTCACTGCGCTTTGTTCCAAAATAACTTAAACCTTTTAGTAAGCAGACTAATGGAAGAAACACAGGCTATTGAAAGAATTATGTAATATATATTATTGAAAGAGTGAATCAAATTAAGACATGCACACTACCTGTTCAAAACAAGCGCAGTGACTTCACTGCCTCAGAGCAGACTGTTCACAATGCAGGCTTAGCCTAGGGGTAATGGTGAATTAAACAGCAAGAGAAGAGTAGCCCAAAAGAAGGTTTCTCCAGGTTGCTTCCTCAGGAAAAGAAATCGGTACAACCAAATTGCTGTAACTGGTGCAAGCCTATTTAATTGCCATGTCCTCTAGGCGTGGGTATCGCAGGGCAAATTAGATCTACCCTGAGTTCCCCAACTCGACTACAGCTGGAGTAGGTTTTTGCATAGGGTGCTACAGCATGACACTAAACATTGCATAAATATTGCTTCAGTTACTGTACTGAACGAAGCTCCAAGGTGGTAATGGGGGAGGACTGAGGCACACGGCAACAGCAAGAGCAAGGGAGGAGAAGTTTCGGTGTAAGACGATGGGAAGGATGAGGGTAAGGACTTCTGGCTGGCACGGTTTCTGATGGACTCGTTTCATTTTGCCTAACTAGCTGTAGCTTCCTTTCACAGCTGGCTAAACAAGGACAAGATAAAAATCTCTTTAGACCAGTCATTATGACGCTATTAATAGCCGATAGAAGAGCGTACAATGAACACCAGCGTAGATGTAAGGGCAGTTCAAGTCTCTCTGAAATCAGTATGCAAGTGTTATCCGCAGCTCTATTACAGAGACATGGGAAACTGTTGCCAGATACCAGATTAATAAATGTATCTGTTAAACCAAACAGTTGCATCCATTCATCACAACAGTGCAACATGAGGATGTGATTTTTCCTGAACCCAAATACAGCAGGCGGCAGGGAGATCCAACCGAGCAGAACCCTGTTATTTGATAGAGGCCCTGCAAATGGGCAGCAGAGAAGCCCCCTGCAAGGGGGGGATGACCCCAGGGGCAAATTGAAGCCATACTGTGATTGATCTCAGCACAAAAATAGAGCCTAAATGAGTGTAAGTGGTGGTTACAGACTTAAAGAAAAAAAAAACAAACCAAAACAAACAAAAAAACCCCATACAAATTAAATTATCTAAGGCAGAGTTAGGCATACTAAAACCTCTGACTAAAAACTGTATACTACAAATTAAGCTGTCTCTGCTTAGCTGTGACCTCAAAAATTAATTCCTCAAATGCCTTCTCCTGTGTGGCTTTGAGGTCTCCCAGATATCCAAATTTGTATCCTGGGAATACCACTGCAGGGCTGAACACCTAGGTGTGTATCTCCCGCATAAACTCGTTCAGGATCCAGAAACCACAAGGTTTCCTGTGGGATGTTGTACAAAGAGCTTTCTGGGAGGGTTTCATCCGTGAGTCTGCTGATGAAGATGAACCCCCCACCACCACTCCTGCAGAAACAAAAACCCTGCAAGAAACAAATTTTGTAGAGAGTCCAAATAATACTGTGTTTTTAGCCTAGTAGGTAGTAAGGGGTGAGAAGCGGTCCCTGCTTTAGAGCATGTGTCCATATTTTGGACGTTACTGAAAATGAGTGTTAATTCTCCAAGGAAAACACTATATAGTAGACAGAGCAGAAAGGAAAGGGGCACTACACCTCAATTTTCTTAAGATGTTGAAAAATGCACTCTGAGGATGTAGCCGGGCGATTGAGCATCCCTCAGCTACACCTCTCTGTCTCCAGAGGGGAGGTAAACCTCACCCAGGAGCTCACCCCGTGAGGTAATCCTTACCCAGGAGCTCACATCACGAGGCTGCCTGCTTCTGAGCGAGGACCTGCACGAAGCCCACTAAGGCAGCGCTCGACGTGGGTACCACCAGCAAAGCCAGCCAGCTCCGTGGGGTAGGTGTGAAGCAGGACATCGTACGTAACTCAAGCCTCTCTGTTAGCCTGTGTGTACAAACATCTTGTGATGAGAAGTGTCAGGAAAAACTTAATACTAATAAAGCAATAGCACAAGGGCTGGGGCGGGGGGGAATCTCTTCACTTCAGTGGCCTTCAGAGATAATAAAAACATAACCCAGCACACCTTGCCACGGAGACCATGGGGCATGGATACCATTACACAAGCCCAACTATCAGCAATTCCCTTTCTAGCCCCACTGCATGACCGCATCTTTCTTCACCAGGTTGCCCATAACCTTTCCTTTCAGAGGGATTTTTCCTTTCAGAGGGATTCCTTTCAGAGGGATTTTTCAGCCTCATCATCAATCAATGTTAATTTGGCCAATTACTCTGCTCTGGAGTAACCTGCCCCCTTAGAGCATATAACCACCCCGTGAGGTGGTTATATTATAAAAACTGGATAGGACACTGGGGGAGGTGCTTGGGGTACCAGAGATGGAGCTGGTAAGTGATCCCTTGGTGTATGTGCGGTCGAGGTTGAGTTATTTGTGCTCACAGATGAGTCTGAAGTTGCTTTGGGGATGTTCCTGGTGTACCTAAATTAGGTTTCATTTCTCTCTTTAAATATCAGACTGAGGGGAAGTTCAGGTTGTGCTTGTCTGTAAAATCTTGACCTTTGTTTTTAAACTTAAAACAAAATGGCAACAAAAAAAGCCAAACACAAAACAAACAAAAAAACCCCAACCAAACAACAACAAAACAAACCAAACGCGAACAAACCCCAAACCCTCTTATCTCCTTGCTTGCTGAAGGAGAACATAAACAACCGATGCTTCAAACAGAGGCACCAGACAGTTACATAAACCCAGAACGCCAGATTCCTGCGTGTAGGAGTGTCTGCTCTCAGCTGGGTCCTGCCTCTCCGCGCCTGTGCCTGGCAGCAGGGCTCCCCACCCTGAAGCGATAGCAGCGAGCACAGAACGCCTGAACTGAACCTCGGGTGGTGAAGGCATTGAGGACGTGGCCTTGGGCTGGCTGGAGACTGGAGCAAAGGGTCCTTTGTAACCAGGGGACCAAGTATTCGGGGTCAGCTGTAGGAGGGGAAGAGCTGTGAAGTTTTAAACGTTTACTGTCTCAGTGGACAGCTGGAAAGACCTTGCAGCGGAGCTCTAGGGATCGGTGTGTACCCTCCTATCTCTCAGTATCTTGCTTGTTGTAGACCTAAGGAAGTGGGAAAGTTATGGCGAGGAGAGCATCCTCACAACAACTTTATGCCCTCAGCTCTATCTCCCATTAAACAGCTGTCATTAACCAGCATGATAAGAGTACTTATCATGTTTGGGACCCTTTGATAGCGAGGTGGAGGGAATACATACATTAACACTTACTGAAGCGTTGGGTTGGTGGTTAGACTGGTAAAGCATGTGACAAATGGAGTTAGTTTTCCTTCTAATGAGCTATTTAGCCATTGAAGGGCTAGGGTTTCTCCCTGAGCTCACTGCACGCTCATAGATGAGCAGGCTATCTCTCAGATAACAGAATTACAGTGTTCTGCATGAGCACAATGAACTGTCGCTTTTTTGGAGTTGAAGGTGGATTAACTGAGAAGACCCTCATCTGGGCTCGGCGGTGAAATGGTTAGGCTGCTTTTTTTATTTCCTATAGAAATGACGATGCTATACTGAAAATGGGAGAGGAGAAGCTACAGCTTCATTTCAGGGAAATAAAGGCAGGGATTTGAAGTGCCCAAGCTGAGGATATATGCATTAATTAATCCTTACACTTGCAATCAAATTCATGATGAGTACTTTTTAACCAGAGTTTGTGAAACGTCCAGAGAGACAAATGGGTCTGAGGTAGGGTAGCCCTTGGTAACACACATGGTCTTGTGTGTGATAGTGGTAAAAAATAAAAGCCAGAGCATGAGCGTGGGATGGCCACGCTGGCACTCCCATGACCCCAGCATCACGAAGAGCAGATGCAACTTCGTCCTCGTTCAAATGGCACTGGGCAGCCTCGTGTCTTCGCCGAGGCAGAGTAATTGCTCCTCATCCCAAACCCGGGACATAATCTCCTTGGGGCAGCGCTTTGTACGCTAAGCCAATTAACTTAATTGGCGAAGGCTTCGGCCGGCTGCAGGGAGAACCGAAAGCAACTGGAGTGAAAGGCGAGGAGGCAGAGCTCGGAGAGACACGGGGATGGGACCCGGCAATAAACGAGCTGGGGCGCTCGGTGACTTCAGGCAACCACCGCTCCCGCCGGTGATCCCCCCGAGCCCCCCGACACCCCGTCCCTGCAGAGAGCCCCGGGCGGGAGGAGCCCGGCAGCGTCCCGGTCCCCACGCTGCAGTTTCAGGTGGGGGGAGTGGGGGTGTCGGGGGGGAACCACGGGCTCGCAGGGGCAGGCGGCCCATGGGAGTGGGAGGCCTGAGGCCACGACCGGGCGGCGATGCCGATTCCCAGCCCGCTCCAGGTGCGTTCGGTTTTCGTTTTATTCCAGTGGAGACTTTCGCTCTCAGACGGCGAGACGCGTTATCGGGACCCGGAGAGGCGACAACCCCGCCCGACGGCAGCCGGCACGCCCGAGAGGCTTCCTCGATGGCAGGCGGCCCGCTGCTCCCCGCCACCCCGGGCAGCGCTACCGCGTCCCCGGCAGGGACGTGGAGGGGGCACTGCGGCCCCGGCCCCCCGGAATAACGGGGAGAGGGGAACCGGGGCGGGGGAAGGACACCGCAGCCGGAGCCCCTCAAGCTGGGCGCGGCCGCTGCCCGGGATGCAGCCCCCCCCTTCCCCGCCGCTCTCCCGGGCCGACGCACTTCACACCCCTCCACCCCCCCCCGTTTCTCTTTAAAAAGGGGCGGGGCTTCCCCTGCAGTCTGCATCGCTGGGCCGGCCCCGCCCCGCCCGGCCATTGGTTGTCGCTGGGGGAGAGCGGCCGGCCTCCGCCTGCAGCCATTGGCTGGGGGCGAGGCTGGGGTTCCCGGATGTAGGCACGTTCGGCGGTTATAAAGCGCCGGGGGAAGGCGGGAGCGGACGCAGTTTGAATCGCGGCGGGTCGGGGCAGGTCGGTGTTGTGGCCGGGGCTCCGTGCGTGCGGGACGCTCCCTTCCTCTGTCAGTTCCTGCGCGGCGCTGCGGTCCGCTCCGGTTCGCGATGGTGAGGAGCCGCGGGAGGGGGCCGCTGGGGTAGGGGCGGGAGGGCTGCGGGGTGTGTGTGTGTGGGGGGGCAGTGTCGGGGATCAAGGTGGTGCGGCCGTGAGGGTGAGGCGGGGGCGCGCGCGGATCAGGTGGGTTCCGGTGCGCGCGTTACCCGCCGGTAGCCGGGGAGGAAGGTGGGGGGGGGGG
>WTSP01010235.1:0-20996 GCA_025331215.1 Actenoides lindsayi
GGTCTTAAAAACTTCCAAGGATGGGGCTTCCCCCACCTCTCTGGGCAACCTGTTCCAGTGTCTCACCACCCTCATGGTCAAGAAATTCTTCCTAATGTGTAACCTGAATCGACCTCTCTCTAGCTTTAATCCATTCCCTCTAGTCCTATCTCTTCCCAACAGCCTAAAAATTCCCTCCCCAGCTTTCCTGTAGGCCCATTTCAGATACTGGAAGGCTACAATAAGGTCTCCCTGGAGCCTTCTCTTTTCCAGACTGAACAACCCCAACTCTCTCAGTCTGTCCTCATAAGAGAGGTGCTCCAGCCCTCTGATCACCCTCATGGCCCTTCTCTGGACATGCTCCAGCATGTCCATATCCTTCCTGTTAATAGGGGCTCCAGAACTGGACACAGTACTCCAGGTGAGGTCTCACAAGAGCAGAGTGGAGTAAAGGGGGAGAATCACCTCCCTTGACCTGCTGGCCACGTTTCTCTTGATGCAGCCCAGGATACGATTGGCTTTCTGGGCTGCAGGAGCACACTGAAGGCTCATGTTGAGCTTCTCATCCAACAGTACTCCCAAGTCCTTTTCTTCAGGGCTGCTCTGAAACCAGTCACTGCCCAGACTATATTGGTGGTTGGGATTGCTCCGACCCAGATGGAGGACCTTGCATGTGGCCTTGTTGAACTTCATGAGGTTGGCATGGGCCCACCTCTCCAGCCTGTCAAGGTCCCTCTGGATGGCATCCATTCCCTCCAGCATGTCAGCCGCCCCACACAGCTTGGTGCTGTTGGCAAACTTGCTGAGGATGCACTCAATGCCACTGTCCATGTCACTGACGAAGATGTTAAACAAGAATTGTCTCAGTACTGATCCTTGAGGGACTCCACTTGTCACTGGTGGATGTAAAATAGATGTTTTCTTCATATTCTCTACATCTGGACAGATAAAAGAGAATATCTTGTCCCGCTGCTATGTGGTAGTCTTGCTCAAACTTTTCCTTTTTCTGGGGAGACTTTAAATCTTGTTTGCTATAGTCCTTCAATGTACGTCATGGTCTTGTTCATAGCTACCTATAAATAGCTTGGAAAAAGTGAAATTTGTTCTGCAGGTCCTGTGAGGATCTGAGACCACTACAGAGACACTGAGAGAGGTATTTACTTTCTCAGGTTTCTACTAGATCCATCACAAGACCATGAAGAGACCCACGCATTTACTAAGTGGCAAAAGAAAATACCAGCATAAAATTAGAGAAGTCACAGGTGTGCTGAGACCTACTGCAGCTGTAACAAGTCCATGCCTGCTGCTAAACCACTCCAAGAATCTGCAGCAGTGGTTTAGAGCACCAGACCATCTGATCTAGTATCTCCTGCCCGAGACCCATCCATCTGGCTCAACCTCACACTTTCGTTTTTCTATCATTCCACCCATTCCTGGCATCCACTAAAATGTGGTAGAAAGAACAGACTGAAATCTTCCCTCTTCAAAACTAGGTGGTTTATTTCTACTCAGAAACTAGTAATTGTATTGGTATGCAGTCAAGTACACACACACATAGAAGTGTATATGCTGAGAGACGTATTTACACATTTCAGAGTTAAGTTGGGATTTTAAGTGAAATTTCGTATTGACATCACTGCACAAAAGGAAATTTGTTCGTTTATGGATACTGGGGGGAAATCACAAAGTTGACACAATTAAATCTGAAATTAGACTCTAATATTAACATTCTTCAAAATTAGAACACTTAAAACTATGTACTACAGATAGGTGTATCAGATTTGAAAACATGCCCTCCCCCAGCCTTTAAATGTTCATGTATTGCAAACAAGTAGCAGTTGCAGAAGTGTTTTTTACCAGGGACCTCAATCCAAATCCATTGAAATAATCAGTATTTAGTCAATATTGTTAACATTTACTTAGTTACAAAATTCTTCATGAAGATACAGCTGCATAGACTCCACAGAGTGGCACGGTATCCAGCTTGACAGAAATTAGAAAACAAGAAATATTTATTTTTTGTTGAAAACCTTTATGGGATGTCTACTCGAGGCTTCTGAAATTAGTTTTTTGAGTCTCCATGTAGTAAGCATCTATACTGTTTTATTGATTGGTATATAATGCTTTGCTGCTTCCATTTCCATTTAGCACACTTGAAAACAGTAATCTAGGTTGTAGAAAATGATACTCATATATAGCACAATTAAATGTGAGCCTTACATTCATGCCATCTTATCAAAATAAGAGAAGTTAGGCTCATAGAATAAAGGCAAGACAAATTTAAGGTTCTCATGGCAACGCAGCAGGGTACACAAGACTAGCATTTCTACAATAATAAGGCCATGTAAAAGAAAATACAAAGAAATTCAAATTAAGGAAGAAAGGTGCTAGTACAAAACAACTTTTGAACTTTGGTGAGTGCCACACTGCATTTTTATCATACATCTGTGATACTTTCACATAAGTAGCTGTAACTGAGAATGACAGAGTTTTCACTCTAAAATATTCATCCCAGGGGCACTTTGGCAGCTGTAGTGCATCGAGATATTTTTGTTGGTACTCTAAGAGCTACTAAAGTAGAAAAATGTCACTTTCAACACTTGAAAGGCTAAAGATGAGAGAATTTCTTCAAATGGTGTAAAAAACCATATGGGGAATCCATAGGTTTGAATAAGGCTAAAACTAATAATTTTCAATGGAAACTACCAGGACATTTTAGAAATTGGAATAAAACCTCTATTATTTCATATGCCATCATAACACTGTAACAGATTACTGACAAACAGAAACAAAAATACCCTCACTGTTTTCAGGAGCTGTGACAAATAATGTTTTTACAAAGTGTTTAATTTATTTTTTTCCTCTTGTCTTGCTACAAAAAATATTCTTTCTTCTTTCCTGTGTTGGCCCCTTAGGGTTAATCAGAAATATTTGTAAACTGAAACACCTTCAGAGTAGAGTTATGCTGACTTCTTTCATTGATCACTGCTCCAAAGAAGAATGACAAAGCTAAAAATTCCTGTGTGTGCTTGGCTGGCCCAGTTGCAGGCCTACTCATATTGCATCCCCACAGATGGTTGCTTTCTTTTGCTGGATGTATCTCTCTGAATAGTTGGGTATTCTGGTTGCAGGAAGTTTAGCAAAGAAGACCTGTACAAAACCAGCAAACTGTCTTTGTATAATCACACATCAAGGCTAAGGGGTGTATTTGGCTCTGGAGTTATCAAGAATTTCAAACCAGGGAAAGTAGAAATCCTTCTTTTTTGTTTTATTGTCTGAGGTGGATCTCTACCAAAGCTTGCTGTGTTAAACACAGTGCAGATCCTGTAAGGAAGCAGATGCTGTAAGGAAGCAGATCCTTTCCACTACACAGTCACAACGGCTACTGTTTGGGTGATAATGGCATTCTTCATGGATTTTTTAGACCACAGTTATAAAATTACCTCTTCCACTGTTATCCTTTCTGCAGGTGTAACATTACGTATTTCAGGGAGAGAATCCTCCTGCCATTTCTTATTCCAAAACAAAACTTTTGAAGGAAGAACCTGCTGTAAGAAACAGTCTGATGTGAAGGATTTCTCTAAATTCACCAACTAAGTTTGGGGTTGATTTGAAAACAGATTATTACCCAATCTGCGGCCTACTGCACACCAGAATATGTGAAATGGACCCCAAGCAAAATGTTAACCTTGTTTTACTTTAGTCACAATGGACATGTGGTGTGGTTAAAACAGTAGAGGAGGGGGAAATGTAGTAAACCTGGTGCTCAAGTTCATATTAGGAAAATCTGAGATTTCATTTTTCCTGATAATTTTTAATCTAGTCTCCATAATAAGAAGTTTAGGAGAAATAATGTGTTCATTCTGTGAAAAAAACAAAAAAAGCCCCAACAAAACTGAGAGATGATTCTAGGACTCTAACCTTTTCCTCAATAGTCTTGCCTGCTGCTTCTCTTTCAAAAGTAGTTCTAATTTTCTATTTAAGACTATTTAATTTTTAATATTTCATTTTCTGTCTCCTTATTTCCTTCATCTCCTACCTACAATTTACCAGTTCCCCATGAAAAGCTATTTCACTCTGATAAATCACGCCATCCAACTCTTACACAGCAATTTTCTTCTGCAGACCTGCAACTGCTTTACACAGGAAAGCAAGTTTTGGTACTGAGGTGTGTGATATAAACAGGGAGAAGCACAGTGTATGCCTTGTGAAAGCAAGAAATAGAAAGAAGAGGTCATCCATTCATTCTCCTTTCACACTAGGGATTACTTTCTGTAGTATTGCTTTCATGTAATTTATCTGCAGGTTTCAGTGTTTCAAGCAATAGCGAGTTCAGAGGAGATTTTTTTTTGGACATACTAATCATGCAACCCATGTGGTAAACTTACCTCATCTGGCCTTCTGTTCACTCTCCACTAATTTTTTTTTTTTTTCTTTTAATGTTCTAAATAACAGTTCTTCTTTCCCAGTGCCTATCCTTTTATCTGTGTAGCAGTAACTCTTTCTTCCACTACGGAAATGCATTTTTTGTGAAGTCCACATCTGATCTAGCTGCACAACTGTTTCAGTGTGTGTTTGCAAGTTGTGATTCAGACCCAAATACGGACATGCAGTCACAGGCTGGCAAACAAATCTGGGAGCATCTGCTCACATCAGTAGATGTGATTGAAGAACATCCTTTCACTGACAACCAACAAAGACAAGACTTATTGTCACGACCATTATTTTTCCCACTGTATCACCAAATCCTTGCACATCAAATTGCACATGAAATTTGCACTTTTTGTATATAAGGTAAAGACATTAATGTGACCAGATAATAGCTGTGACTGTTTTGCCTAGGGAAACTTTTGCCAATAAGGAAAGTTCCTTGTACAGATCTAAAACCAGTTTTTGCTGTCAGCTTAAAGGATTCTGTTTGGTTCAGAACCATAATAAAGATTTTCATTCCTTACATTTATTGGAGCCAGTTATGATTAAGGAAATCCGTGACCAAAAGGACTTACAAAGATTAAAATTCTGACATTAAAAAAGTACTCTCACATTATAGTAGAAGGGCATGGGCAAACACAAACTAATTATTTACCTGACATTTAATTTCAAACAGGGAAAATGCCACAATGACTGAAGTTTATTTACTGAAGATGGAGGAAGAATGTGTGTGGAGACTAGCCTTTATAAGTTTGTTCTTTATTTAAAATAGGAATAAAAAAATGTTTTGTACATATTGTCACCCTCGGTAAATTTGCAGATGACACGAAATTAAGTGGGAATGTCAATCTGCTTGAGGGTAGGAAGGCACTGCAGAGGGATTTGGACAGGCTGGAGTGATGGGCTGAGGTCAATTTTATGAGGTTTAACAAGACCAAGTCCCAGTCATGCACTGCGGTCACAACTGCATATAATGCTACAAGTTTGGAGAAGAGTTGCTGGAAAGTTGCTTGGTGGAAAAGGACTTGGGGGTGTTGGTTGACAGCTGACTGAACATGAGCCAGCAGTGTGCCCAGGTGGCCAGGAAGTCCAACGGCATCCTGGACTGTATCAAAAATGGTGTGACCAGCAGGAGTATGGAGGTGATCATGTCCCTGAACTTGGCACTTGTGAGACCGCACTTTGAGTACTGTGTCCAGTTTTGGACACCACAGTATAAGAAGGACGTTGAGTTGCTGGAATGGGTCCAAAGAAGGTCAACAAGGCTTGTAAGAGGTCTGGAAAACACGTCTTAATAAGAGCGGCTGAGGGAACTGGAGTTGTTGAGTCTAGAGAAGAGGAGACTCAGAAGAGACCTAATTGCTTTCTACAACTACCTAAAAGGAGGTTGTAGTGAGGCTGCTGTCAGTCTCTTCTCACAAGTTACTAATGATAGGATGAGAGGAAAATGCCTCAAGTTGCCTCAGGGGAGGTTTAGATTGGATATTGGAAAGAAATTCTTTACAGAGAGTGGTTGGGCTATGGAACAGTCTGCCCAGGGAGGTGGTGGAGTCATCGTCCCTGTGTGTTTTTAAAAGACGAGTAGATGTAGCACTAGAGGCTATGGTCTAGTGGTTAGAGAGATGGTGGGATGAAGGTTGGACTTGATGATCCTAGAAGTCCTTTCCAACCATAATAATTCTATGATTCTATAAGTAAAACCGTGTCATGTCTCTCTCTAACGGGGATGCCTAGGTTGTGAATAATGTACATTGAAGCTTTTCCTTCACTCATTTAATCACAGACATGCTCAGTCCTGTTCACTGTGTCCAAGACAGGGCAGGAGCCTTGAACTACATCTCTGATATCAGATCAGGGTCCTAAAATAGATGTAGAATTATTGGATGTTTCTGAGTGTTTCACAGACATATGTAGTCAAAGAAATTAGGTAATTTATGTCAATAGAATATAATTTCCAGTTGCTTCCATTGCTTAGACAACATAAAAATCTTTCTGGTGAAGATTTGGCTAGTATACTTTTTATACACTTTTGAAGAGCATTTCAGTCTCAAAGTAAGAGCATATTTTGTTTCATTATCACATAACAGTCAAGGTCTATATAGTTTCTTCCTCAAATCATATTTTGACCACTAAACAAAAAACAAAACAGATTTTCTTGCATTACAGGTTTTATTTCCTTCTGCCCTTTTTTTTTTTTTTTCCTTGTACTCATCAGTTAGGACAATTTATCTAGGCAGGACATGGAATTTTTTCTTCATGAGTAATGTATTTACCTTTTGAATTCATGCAGCTACTCCAGGGGATACACTTTTCTGAAGTCACTCAAGGCTATTGCTGTAATCTCCCATCATATTTTCTAAGAGATGAACATATAGTACCTGCTAATTGATAGAACTGGCTTTCAAGAAGTCAGAACAGCTTTTGTTATGGTGTTTCAAATGGTGCTTGATTTTCTTTCTGTTTGTCTCAGGTTTGACCTTGGACTGAACTTCCTGTTTTCTGAACTGTTTAATAATCAACTATATTTCACTCCTTCATCTCCTCCAGTTTTTATATACTGGAGACCATTAATCACGTTAATCCTGCACTTTATTGGCCTTCTGTGGGGGCACAATTTATATGAATTTTTTTCACCTGTAGATGCCTGATGTGGATTAGAGTGGACTTACTGCTTCTGATTTGAGCTTGCACAATTTATCTGTATGCTGTGGCCAGACGTAATAAGCGGCTGTTGTCCATACAATAGGCCATGCTCCTTGAACCATCCATGATTTGAATATTAACCTAGTAGAGAAAGACATCTCTACCCTTCATGAAACACAACCCTGGTACTGATGAGGGGAGCAAGAAAGCTGGATCGAGTTCTGCTTTCTGTTGGTGGCCACGCAAAATGTCCTTCTAAGAACATCATTCCTCTGCAGCCCCTGTGCTGCTGCCACATAACTGCTGCCCAAGCAAGTTTCACCCCTTGCCACAGATCAAACTTCAGCTTCTGTAAGCGTTACTATGGCACTGAGGCAGGTGTCGGTTTAGGTGCTGGGCAGGTGTCTGTTTGGGTGCTGTTATTAGTCCTATCCATAAGAGAAGGAGATAGGAAGATGATTAGGCTTCTTCACCCAGAGAAAGTGTGCCAGTCTGTATGCATAAACCACAAGGAAATAACTCTGCCTTGGATAATATGCCATTTATTCAGTATTACTATCTTCATCTCAGTGAATGACATGTAACAAACATGGCAAGAGTTCGCAATACAGTGTACCTGTGTTATTCTGCTGAAGTATCTGAATTTAGGCAAGTAAGCACAGTGAACCTTATTTTCTGAGGAGGCAGCCGTCTATGTCCCCATTTATGTCACCTGTAACTGTATCTTCAAAGAGATACAGTCATAAAATAGCTTTGTACCTTTTCATACCTTTTTTTTTTCTGTAAAGAAAAACAACTTTCCTGTCCCTAGTGACCCTGTGTACGAGTTTCGAATGACTAACCTGACTTCTTGATCTGACTTCAGTGGAAGCTGGGGTTATGAAGTTCCACATCCAAACAGGGATTTAAGTGTTTTCAATTTTATGCATGTGCATCTGAAACTTTTGGTTTACTCTTACTATATTTACATTGTGATGTAAAGAGTGTCATGTTAAACATAGTCAAATCCATCACATGTAAATAAATATAGTTTTAAAACATGCTATTTATCACCTTTATGTTCATCAGTTTTCCTAACACACTCTATTCCATTTTTATCTACCACATCTCTCTCTCTATGAACAAAAGAGGAAATGGCCTCAAGTTGTGCCAGGCAAGCTTTAGGTTGGATATTAGGAAAAAATTCATCACAGAAAGGGTTGTCAAGCACTGGAACAGGCTGCCCAGGGAAGGGGTGGAGTCACTATCCCTGGTGGTATTTAAAAGACATGTAGATGTGGCACTTAGGGACACAGTTTAGTGGTGACCTGGTAGTGCTGGATTAATGGTTGGACTTGATGATCGTAAAGGTCTCTTCCAACCAAAATAATTATATAATTCTATATTCATGGAAGTGCAATTATCTTGAGGGGATGTTAGAGATAAGCACCAGTTTATATAGAGGAAATATGATTAATCTTATGATGCTTAATGATAATTAAGGAGATACAGTCAAGATATAAAATAAAGCATGACACAGAGAAAGCTAACTTTGTTCTGTTGCTTTTCTGAAACATCAGGTGAAAAATGCACTCACAATGAAAAGTCAAGTATTGGAGGCTTGTTGGTAATGCCTCACCTCCCTCTGGTTAGGTGGTCTGCAAGGTGACATTTCAAGACTTTGTTATAAAGTTCAAAGTATGACTAATCTTTCAACAAAACAAAAGGCTCTGAGGGCTGAGATAAAAGCTTAGTCCTTCATAGGAAAATGTAGTGGTGTCAGAGGGCAAGGGAAATGAAACTGGTTTCATTAGAAAGATTTCCATATTATGTCAAAAAGGCCCCTGAATTCTGATATTTGTTCTCAAATCTAAGGAAAAAATTGGATTCCTCTCTCCATCAGTGTTAGGTAGCTGTAAGAAGCATGTGCTGAGGAGATTGCTAGTTGAACAAACACCTCTCGGTGGAAAAGGGATGTGAATATCCACAATCCAGCTCCCCCTGCTCCCAGTACACCCTCAGACCTGCCCAAACCTTGTTTATTGTTACTTCGGGGTAGAGGTGGGATTCTGGATGGGAGATCCATTGGCTGCCTGAAGTTCAGGGACTTTCTGGACAGAGTTTTTAGATGGTATGGTAATGTGTGAACCTGGAGCACAGACATAGTAACTAGCTGTTGCTTCTGCTTCTTTCTCCCACCTTCATTTGTGTAAAAATAGGGAAAAAAAAAGAGCACTTTTCCAAGTACATGTCCCTTTGATATCTGATTCCTGCAACTACCTACCTGATGTACTCAGTATAATCTCTTGGCTAAAAAATGGAAAACTGACTATTTCACACGGACAATCAAACAATTGTATAATACTTTTGAAAACTGGAGCTTAATCATAAATCATAAGAAATCCATAATGCAGCTATCACATGAGAATTAATTTCAGAATAGACTTTAAGCAAGTCCTTCCATAAAAGGATTAAGTGATAACATTTCATTTCAAAGGTCTTATCTACCATTCAAAACATGAACATATTGTAGGCTCTTTAAACTAATGGCCTCTCTACTCCACTTTGCATTATTTTGAATAAAAATGTATTAGATTTTCTATAACTGTTCATACAAACACCAGTCCTGCACAGTAGGAATTTAAGTAGATATTATATTCTACAGTGGAACTTTGGGTAAGGATATATCTGAAAAGTAAGTTCTAATCACTAAGTCAGTGAGGAGGAAAAGAAAGGAAAGGAAAGAATAGCCATTGAACACTGCAAACAAGGAAGAGATGAGGAGAAAACTTGTATCCTTGCATTGTCAGTATTGCTGTGTGAAAGATTCAGTTAAGGTGAACTCATCCTTCCTCGGTTAAGTGGGATTGGTATAAAATTGTCAGGTGTACCGATGGCAAATATTTTTGATAGCAGATCAAAGTCCAGTTGCTAACATTAGACTAGGGACAAGATGCCCCTTTTGCACCTTTCAGAAGAAACATATGCATGTTACCAGCAGGTGGCCCAGCTTCAAGTAGCCCTTGAGAAAAGGGAGAGGCCCCAACAAAGAAAACTGACACTGCTACCTGAAAGACAGGAATTACAGAGAAGAGAGAAAGCAGATCTTTCTAACACAACAACAACAACACAAAGCCATATCAATGTTGTCTAAGAAGCAGGACTGTATTCAACAGTGTTGAAGAGCATGAAGTAAATGGACCATATATCTTGCCGCCTGCATTCTCTGTTGACAATTGCATATTTAAACTGTCCAAAATGAGCACCAAATCACAGGTGCCTACAGTGTTGCCTGCAGAAGCAAGGCATATCTTCTTCCCAGAGCACAGGCTGGGTGAGAGAAGAACAGATGCTGGTAGATATAACAAGTATCCTTGAGAAAATTCCTACTGCCAAAAGGAAATTCACAACTGAGCGACACTCTGCCATATACCAAGGGAGAGGGAAGAGGAAAAAACTTTTCCATTTCTGCAACCGCATAGATATACAAAAAGGAGAAAACATGTTTTCTATGTCCCTCATCTGTCTAGATCAACGAGTCTAATTTACATCCAGTAGTCTTTGTATAGCCTAACATATCAAAAACCCCACAGGATCTTGTCCATGTTGTAATTGTAAATAAATCTTTATTATAGGGAATGCAGACCACCCTCAGGACTGCTATCCCATGGCTTCACTCCTTTCTTCCTTCACAACATTGAACTTTTTTTTTTTTTTTTTTCATTCTTCACAGAAACATCCTGAAAAAACGCTGCCCCAGCTTGGCCTGCTCCTGCTCCCTAGTGGTGGGATGGACCAGGTTACTGGGCTACCAGGTTCTGCCGTGGCACCATAACCTGAAAAAAGGCTGAACAGGTAAAATAGGCATCATTGTTCTCTCTATATAATTCAGTTTATTTTCTGTATACAGTGGTGGTGAATTTGGGACAACAAGTGTGAGTTCCAGGATAACAGTGGCCTTACTACAAGGGAACATTTTTATCTCCACATGTTTGGAAGATGAAGATACTTTCAGTTTCACACTTGTCTTTGCTCCACATCCTCCACACATTATGAACAAATTCTAGCAGCTGGCTTTTATTTCACTACTGGAAATTGCTGAGTTCTTCTATAATTTCAAAGACAGAGCCTCAGGTTATGACAAATTTTATTTATTAATACAAACAAGCATAAATGCCAATAGCCTCTTAGCTCTGTGGAATTGTGAACATCCTAATTTTAAAACAATGACTAAAACCAACTGAGAACACTGGTGCTCTTACACAGATGTGTAGGTGTAACATGGATATTATAGCACGGTGTTATTTCCTCTTTAACCATTTGATCTGGTGTGCAATTCTGTTCTTTCTGTTTTGGAGGGAAGGATCTTTCCCTTTCAAAGAGATTATAAAATTATTATAATTGCTAATCTCTCTTTAGAGGAAGCCTATGTAGCAGGTAGAGTCTCACACATCTGAATTATTGATGTCTCTCTGCTGGGCTGCCCAACACTGTCTTGGAAGAAACTAAGGGTGGAGCCCTTCACATCCAAGAAACTGTGGAATTTGGAGACAGCAATACCTCTGATGATTCATCTGCATATTTGGAAAATCCAAGTAATTTTTATGTGCACCTTTTGTGATGCTGAGAGCTGATTTTGTTCTTTTTCTTGATGCTCCCTGAAGTTTTCTTTCCACTCTAACTGTGAGAAGCTATTCAGGCAGGCAGTTTTACTCATTTAGTCAGCAATTATTCCAAAATTTCACAGCATTTATGTTCATTTCACACAATCTTACACAAACACCTGCTAGTATACACTGTTCAGGGTCACTTTGACATTGTATAAACTCTCAAACAGAAAAACAAACCCAAATCAACAGCTCCTAGTGGGAATGTCTCCGCAGTTCACTTTAACAGTCTCCACTGTGCAGAGCTGGCACAGAAATAAAACAGGTCTTCATAGGCAAGCAATTAATATTTCATAATATCTGGGAATATGTTTCCAGCCCTCAGATGTTCATAGCCTTTCTCAGACAGGAAGACAAATTGTGTTTTCCCTAAGATGCAACACTTCTATCTATAGCTCAGCTGACTCAGAGAGTCTTACATAAATTCTGGTTTGGACAGGCTAACCAAACAAAAAGTATGTTTCAAAAATTTGTATCAGAGTTATATGTTATAGGTTTGGGTTTAGGTGGGGATAGTAATGTGGTTTCTCTGTTTTCTTGCTTGTTTTACAAAAAAAAAAAAAAATAAAAAATAAAAAAATAAAAAAAAGGTAGGTATTATCAAGGGTTTTAAAATATTTTTCTCTCTTGACTTCAACTAGCAAATCACATCCAAGGATGTATCACCATTGCATACTTCAGTGCAAAGTGTTGGCAGCCAAATTATTCTCTGTCTATGCTCTCTGTGAGATCATCCATGTTTTGTGCTACCACACATCCCTCAAAGACAATGTTGGCCCAGCTCAGGGCCCACATCATCCCTAAGCCAGAGTGTGTTCATACGTCGCACGGTGTCTTGATCTTGGTCAGGACCCACCCAGTGGCTTATTCATTCTCCCCTACTAACCTAGCAGGAAGGGGAATAGAATCAGAATAGCAACACTGAGAAAAAATCAGTTGAGATCAAGGCAGTTTAAGTGAAGGAAAAGAAAATTCCAAACAAATTACAGACTCCCACAAGCAGATCAATGCGCAGCCAGTCCCTGAGCAACAGCTGCTTTGGAAAGATCCGACCCTCCCTCCCCAGTATTATTGTTGAGCATGATGTTATATGACATGGAAAACACCTTTGGTCAGTTTGGGTCAACTGTCAGGTTTTGTCTGTACCCAGTCTCTTACCCATCCATAGCCTACTTGCACAGGGGATCAGAGCGAGAAACAGAGAAAGCCTTGACACTGTGCAAGTGCAGTTCAGCCACAGCCAAAGCATTAGGGTATTGTCAGCAATGTTTTATCCACAGAATCGAAACACAACACTATATGGGAGCCTATAAATAAAATTAATTACACCCATGACAGATACAGTACACCCTTTTCACCTCAGTGATAGAGAAACCGCATGCATGGAAGTATCTGGGCTACTGAGCTACCAGTCAAAGCAGCCAAAAACACAGAAGCCTCCAATTCATAGTCTTAGGGAGGTGCAGCTCTACTGCAGAAATGCCATAGAAGTGGATGAAAGTGGTAGATCCAGTACCCACTACTATCTGTCAACAAAACCATAATGTAATAGAAAATGAGGCTTTCCAGTATCAAAGCTGGTTTGCTTACCACTTACTTAACTAAGTAGTCAATCTTTCATCCTTGAGCATGTGATTCCTCCATATTCCTTGATATGATGTAAGGCTGTGAGTATATCCTGAAGGTCTGCATTACCCTAGTAATTCCAGTGTAAATTTGCATTGTTTTAGGAAGGAGAATTTATCACCCTAGATTCACAAAACGACAAAGGAACATCTAAGCTAAGGACAACTAACCACTCTGCCATTTCTAACCCCCTAGGCATATCTAAAGCTATGCCTGTGTTGTTGTTGCCATATTTTTGCATTCCCTGTTCTAAACTAGTCTACAATAATAGGTATTATGCATCTGCTTTCAGCAGCCCCATACTACGAGAATGCTTTACCTGATACCAAGTCCTCAGTACTTTCACAAAAACTTAAGCTTATTATTTCTCTCCTAGATAACACATTCATCATGAAGAGATTATCCCATCTTGTGTCTGTAGCCAGGTACATATTTGAAGACGGTTGCCATGTTTTCCCTTTCCCTCCCCATATTCATTCCTGTAGGTAATGCAATAACAGTCAATACCCTGGGGTTTTTTCAGAAGTCGTGCT
Source organism: Actenoides lindsayi (assembly GCA_025331215.1). Lineage (NCBI taxonomy): Eukaryota > Metazoa > Chordata > Aves > Coraciiformes > Alcedinidae > Actenoides > Actenoides lindsayi. The sequence continues at coordinate 13,859 of WTSP01010235.1, forward strand.
TTGTAGACCTGTCATCATTCCTGCCACTCTCTTCTCTCCAGTCTTTCTTCAATCCCAATGCCTCAAAGAAGATAAAAAAGTGCTGCCCTGCAGGGTCAGACTGGAGGATCCACCAAGCCCTGTGTTCTGGCTCCAACAGTGGCAACAGGAGATGGTATGCAAAGAGAGCACACGAGTCTGGCCACTTAGTGAATGCCAAGTAGAAAAAAATTGGTTTTAATATTGTAGGGTGTAGCCTTGATATTATTAATCTCACTGTGAAGTTGAACCACCAACCTGCCAACTGCAAACATGAACTGAAGTAAGCCCATGACTTGACTGGATAACTCACAAATTCATCTGAGAGAAAGTCAGAGGACTATTAAGTTAGAAATTAGGTATTACTGGTGACAGTATGAAGTTTTTTTCAGTTTCATCTGCATTCAAATCAGAAACAAATCTGAATTTTTCCCTAATGTTACTCAATCTTTTTGTTTTCAATTTCAGAAGAAACCAGAAAGTTTAGTAGGAGTTGAATGATTAAATATTTATCCAACTGTCTTCTTTTTTTTTTTTTAAAGAAATGGATTCTGTTTAAATTTTGGATGAAGATCAAAGACCTACTTTATTTTTTTGTTTTTCATTAAAACCAACTCACTGATAAAGAGATGACAATCCAAAAATTGAGGGCCTCAGTAGTAAAAACATGTAGTTAAGACACACAAAATCAAGCTAGAAAGAGTGACGGGTGAATAACAGTTGACAGAAAGATGAGTTGATAATCACTCAGGGGATTATGCAACAAAATAAATCATTAAAACTTACTACAACCTAAGGAAAGAAATATTTTTCTGTTAAAGTAGTATAGCCTTTGCAGAAAAATGGCTAGAAACTGTATTGTTTCCATTAGTACCTTCCAAAAAGACACTGAAGGAATATTTGATCTGGATGATAGACATCATGTTTTAAAACATGTCTCATTACAAATTTACTTGAGTCACTAGTATGCATTTTATAAAGTTATCTGCTTGTATATTTATTTATATAAATGCTTTTTCCTTTGCCAGAAGCAATGTATTTCTCTACAGAAGAATGTGTATGGCACAATATACACACACACACTTCTTTGAATATTCAGAGTCGTTCTCAATGTTGAAACCGGCTCACCCTTCATTCCCATTTAACAGAGTCACTTCCTCCCACATCCAAGGGTAGCTAGTGTTAAGTCTGGGAAACCACAGTGCAGTCAGTTGGTAGTTGGAGACTCAAACAAAATTTATATGGAAGCCGTTACCTAGACTGACCTTAGAAAGAGCATCCAGCCTTCGGAGCAGCAGGGGTAACACTTCTCCTCCTGGGCTTCCTTCCCAGTCCTAAGGATTCTATATGAGCATCAGGACTGCCAAACATCTGCCACTGTAAATCCAGATTTTTATACCTCAACTAACATTCAAAGAGCCTCTTTGTTTAAATAGATCTTATCAGTATTTAGTACTGTACATGGGAAAGATTTATTTATTTAATCTCAGTTTACTATTACCCTAAGTATTTCAGAGAGTTTATACAGCTAAATTATTTTAATTAACTTAGTTTGTTCATTCTAATTACTATATGAATCATCTCATTCTAAGTAATTTATTATTAAAATTGCCTCTAGGTGATCAACAGAACAACTTCACTTCAAATTTTTCCACTCTTTCCCTCATTTCAAAATGGTGAATGGATTTCAGAGGGTGAAGCTCCTCGGTATGAGTGTGTAGAAAAATCAAGATGTGGTTGCAAACAAAAAATCATACAAAAACCTAAAAAAGATTTCTTTAATTAATATGCACTTTAGAAAGAAAGGAAGTCTTCATGGCAGAAGGATCTTTCTGGCAGCACATATTACAGTGAAAACACAGTTATTAAAGTAACTAGCCACAATTTCCTTGCCAGCTTCACAGCAGTAGATGCTTTCAGAGTTTATATGGAAGGTAGAGGAAAGAGACTCAAGTCAGCAGGAGGAGGCAGATTATTGAAACCATCATCTTCTGCTAAGAATGATATCATTAAACTGTAGTGCCAGTGCTTTGCTCCCATCTACTTTTGAAAACTATTCTAAATCTGCTCATCCTTCTTTTGTCTACCTATTCTTTTCTTCTGTCTTCTTTTACTTGTCTATTTCTATGTGATATTTTACCAATTCATTTCCCTGCCATCTCTTCCCTGCCTAGTGTTCACTTTAACTAAACCGGTTACACCAAAATATTGTACTAAAATTTCACAAACACCACAGAACTTTCCATCTCCTAACTCCTTCTCTCATCAGAATTTTTCTGGCTAAGAGTCCAAAATTTCCTACATGTGAATGTGTGTGGTTTTTAAGTCCAGATAAAAGCAATAAATCTGGAACTTATTTTATCTAACAAACCATTTCTTACAACTAAACAACATGTTTTCAGCATCTTCTGAAGAGTTTTTTGTTCAAAATTAGTAGAGAAGTAAAGTAAGAAGGCACTTCCTGCTCCTGTTCTCGGCTATAACAAGGACAGAAATTTCCTCTCATTACACTTATCAGTTAATCCACAAAAACAGTTTTTCACACTCAGTTAGAGCTGGCAGGGATGTATAGGAAACTGATTTTCTATGTGTTTGATATTAGATTCAAGTTAGATTCCCTCACACACTGTTAATAGTATTTATCTCCACTATCTTATATGGCACTGTCTTCACACAGAATGCTTAAGTACCTGTTTCCGTATTAGAATGATTTTTGAAATACCAGGTTGCATCTTGAACTCTCCAGAAACTCTTTGTGATACAGACTATTCTTTTGTTTACCAGAAGAGCCTGAACATGAATCCTGTACTGGAGTGTTGATTTGGTACTTCAGCATATACAATAATATGTCAGTGAATCCGCAAATGAGCTTTCAAGGGTAGCTCAGTGGCAGGTGAATTATAAAAGGGACTGAACAGGTGGTTTCTACCAGTAAACCATTTCAGAACTCAGCACTGCCTATGGGTCATCCTTTTGGACAAGGAATGGCTCCAAATGCTGAAAAAGTACTTCGTACACACAGCTTCAATGTACTTTAGTTGATAATTTGCAAAGATCTCTGGATAGGAGATTTTCAAGAGTCGTTTCTGAGTAGGCAATGATCGTCACATTTTAAAAACACTTTGTTTACATAAGGCACTTTCAGCAAATCTGAAAGCAAGCCTTTGAGATGTCTCAAGCTCTTTATGCAAAATTTTGAAAGATCTCTGGAAAACATTAGCCATAAAATTAAGCATAAAGAAAGATAACCACATCTTTATTTACTTTTCAGATTGATGGTGATGGAGATGCTAGGAGCTCATCATCAACTCTCATTACTTTTCTGTCAGAGACACCCTATTATTGTAGGCACATCAACCATGATACTAGCAATGAAACAGCTCTAGATACAGTGGATGCTACAGAAAAGCTAAGAAAGCTGGGAAATGTATACATCAATCTTTGAGGGAGAGGAAATGTACAATGTAATAAATGTTTCTTGATTTGCAGAATCAGAATGGAGATGCCAAGTCACTGCAGATTCCAGTCAAATTTCTGCAGGGAAAGGGAAAGGATGGAAGACTGATACGGAACATACTTCCATGGTTGTATGGTGCAAAATTAAAAAATATGTTATGCAAAAAAATATGTTGCCCATCTAATCATCATAGCAGCAAGAATGATTTATTTGCTTGTTATATTACATCATTTCTTCTATAGCTATGTTAAGCTAGTATGACAAAGGAAGAAATATTTTTCTAAAATCAGACATTAAAAAAAAGTCCATTAGAGGAAACTATAATGAAATTCCTCTACAGGACTTTTTGTTGTCTTCCCAGTTGTTCACAGCAGTAGGATTGTCCCCCATCCAGCAAGACTAGCTAGTAGAGCAATGTGAAAATTGCACTAACTGCTCCAGGACACTTCAGACCGTATTTTGCTCATAGCAATCTTCTGGAAGAGCTAAGTAGAAACATTTGGCAAATAGTATGGTGTTCAGAAAAGAATAAAGTTTGACAATTGTTGTCCTCTATGGAATGATTTAGAGTGTAAATATTCATTCTCTTCTGCAGCAGCCACCAATCAAAATCACTTAACTTTCATGCTCCTATTAAGACTGCCCTTCCGTACAATTGAAACCAGGCTGTGTTTCTCATTGGTCCATCATTATGAACTTCATGACACTGCTGTGGACGTAGCTTTCAATAATATGTTTTGACAAAACATGAGGAAAATAAAACCTCACGCACTTTGCTCAAGAAAGTGGAATTCATATTTAGGATAACCTTAGGGAAACAGGAGATCTCAGTGATGATGACCTGAGCTGACTTGGCCTTCTTTCCTTTCTAGGTCATACTGATGTGAAAGGCAGAGACAGCTCTGTAATCTGCTGAAGAACCACCCAGCAAGAGACTGTACATACACAAATTCCGCACGTCTCCTGTGTGGCAGCATGTCCTGCAAAGGTAACCCACAGAAAGCTGAGACTGGAAAAGTCTTTGACTTCATTTAGCCTCTTGACAGCCAAAACTGGAGCCTCCCACTCTGATTACCACTTTCAGTATATATGCATTTAACTGGTAGGGATTCTTAATTACTGTCTTGGTAGTTTAGCAAAATGGATTGGGAAAAGTAGAGATATTTGCAAATGAATATATCCAAAGCCAGTTAAGAATCTATTGAAAGATTTTAAAGTAGGAAGTTAAGGCTGATTTTCCTAATTTAAATGTGTAATCTCAAGGGCAAAAAGATAAATAAAATGCCAAGTATGGAAAGTTTTGCAGCATACAAGAAGGTAAAAAGTAAATATTCCCCATGCCCCATCAGTCAATATGCCTGGCAATGGTTTGTTCTGGCAGCTTTTTTAGTAGATCCCGTGACTGAAATATCACTCTTCAAATATTCTCTTCACCTGAAAGCTGGCAGAGACTGACCTAGTCAATTAACAGTTAAGAATTGTTTTTACTTAAAGGAAGCTGGATTTGTCTAAAATGTTTTTTGTAACAGATTTTTTTTTGCAAAAGGTCAGTTTAAATGCATAATAAACAAGAAAAAAAAAAAAAAGAAAAATTAGATTAAGAGAATTTTTTTTTCTGGAGATATGACAGCTGTCACTTAGGTGACGTTTCTTCAAAAGAAAGGACCTCATACTTGTGGGCTAAATAAAATTCTGAACTCATCTATGCTAGCTACACAGGACTATATGTTTTACACACAAGGAAGTTGCATGCCTATATTTTGGGTCTGGATCATGTCCTCCTGCTCCGAGTGAAAACTATCCTCAGATCTGGTCCTGCTCAGAGTAGAGGATAAAGACTTCCTGTCAACTTTTCCACCTTTTGCATATGCCCCCATGATGAAATAGAGTGTAATTTTCTAAGCAGCATCCATGTGAAAACAAGGCAACATGTCTATAAAGATTAATTATGCAGTAATGCAGTCCCAGGAACATTCATGTAAGTCAGTCACTAGAGTGAATCAATCAAGCTTGTGAATCAAATAGAAACATAAATAGAGAGTTAATTAATCACTTCACTTCTCGCAAATGTACAAAGTGCTTCTGGGAACTGCACACCTCCTGCACTGCCAAGTCTACCTGGCATGTTCCAATATTCCAGTGAAGCAAGTAGAAACATTGTTTAACAAAATAATTTAAAAGTACAAGCAAAAGAAATCTGGCAGCTGAGGGGCGAGAATTAAGAGGTTATAATATTTACAACAGATTACACTGTTTGAATTAAATATATTGACACATTCATTGAAGACTCTATTCACATGCATGGTTGCCAGACAAACCAGATTTCACTGCCAGACAAATAAGATTTTACTGTCCGAAATTACACTTATTAATAAAACTTTGAAAATTTTTGATCAAGTCCTGGATTTGGTTTTGTGATATGAAAGGCATTTCAGAAGCAAGAAATCAGGACCCAGACTTCAGCAAGTAAAATAAAAATTTGACTTTTTCAACAATGTCACATTCTCCCCAAAAAAACCCAAAATTGCTTTCTCAAAACATAAAAAATAAAAAATAAAATCTGAACTCTAACTGCCTTAATAAACATAAACCTTACCTCTCAACAACTTGATCTTCAATTTGTCAGTGATTTTTTAAGACAAGCATTGAGTGAGGCTGACCAGTAAGAAAGGATCAACATACTGTTGGTACAAACTAAAATCTTACATGGACACAAAAGCACAGTGGGGGCATTTGTTCATAACACACAGATGATCAGGCTTGAAAATGTTACTGATACTTAAAATGTATTCAACATGAACAAAGTGTAAAGGGTTTTAAATACTACATTTAAAAATGCAGAATCAAATGCAAGTGTGTTGGGACAAAAGGGATGGCAAAAAGCTGTTTTCTTTTACATTACCACCATGGGCTGAACCAAAACTGTTCAGGCTTTGTGAATGTAATGTACTCTCACAAACATGCACACTGAAGACTTCCAGAAAGAAACCGTTCTTGACTTAATGTCAGTTGCAAAGAATCACAAAATTGAAAAACTCTTGAAAAATGGACCTTCAAATGCAGCTGCTTCATCAGCTTTGACTAAAGATACTTGTGTCAGTTCCAGTCCTAGCCTATATTTAAAAAAAAGGATGCCAAAAGAAGGTTGGAAGTACTTCAAAGTTAGAGGCAATTCCAGCTTTCATTCACACCACTGCTATTTGCACAGCAGTTATTAATGTCTTGATTTTCTTCTCAATTTACTGCTGACAAATAAGGTACAGCAGGTTCCCTTTTGGTCTAGTTATGACTATTGTCCATGTCTACCTCACCTTAGAATTAAAGCATACCTGGTACTGAGTGCACACATAATACAAAGCTTTGCAACCACTCCCAACCGAAGGTAGATACCAGTGCAAGATCTTGGTTTACATTTTAGGTCAACTGTAAATATTTCTTTCCTTAACAGCAAACATATTTACTGAAACAATAGGTATGATAGAGCTCACAGTGAAATATACGACTAGAGATAAGAATAATCTGCTCAGGCTTTGCTTCTATTAGACTGTATTGAAAATTCATTTGGTTGTAAAAGCCCAGCTCTACAAGCAATCACAGAAATCCCATTAAAAAACAAAAACAAAAACAAAAACAAAAACAAAAACAAAAACAAAAACAAAAACA
>WTSP01010235.1:27182-47113 GCA_025331215.1 Actenoides lindsayi
CTCTCCCTCCCCCTTACTCCCTCCCTCACTCCCCCTCTCTTTTCCTCTTTTCTAATAACTCTTTCTTCCTCTTCCTCAAAATTTAGTCGTGCCATAAAATAATCACCTACAAAGATTAACACTTTTATCCTCACCGTTTGTTGATTGTTCTATTAGGGAGAACTAATAAACTGTTTTGTTATTATTCCTCGGAGCCATTGTTGTGACTCTGCTGCCCCTGCCGCCCTGCCGTGCAGGGTCAGCCTCTTTCAGGGGATCACAAAGATTCACCTCTCTTTTTGTCCACTGAGTGGGACGAGACAGAACCCCAGCCAATGAGAATGTTCATCGCATTGTTCACCCTCTCTTTGTTTCTCTCACTTCCGTCTGCTTCTCTATTCATCCTAAGATTAATTGACTCTAATGGGGTAAAAGAGTTGAACAAAGGAGTTACTCTAATTAAATTTTGAAAGGATTATATACTTATGTTTTCAATCTATTTATGAAGAAAAAGAACTGAGTTTTTAACATTAAAATGAGTTGCATCTAGAGCATACTAAACCCTACGATCTTATTCAACTTCTTATCTGGCAAAAGAAGAGACAATTAACACTGCTAAGACCCACAAAGGCATGCAGGCAACTTCTGTCCAGCACCATGAAATGAACACAGATAGATGAATTTCAAGGAAGAAGTAGATACAAAGTCAGGTAGTGGCTGCATCATCCTGACTGGCTGCACTCACGGATAACCTTGGAGCCCACATTTTCCACTGAAAGAAATGTAATCTGTGTTTAGGGCAGCTTTACTACAAATGGAAGTTATTATCAACCTCTTGCACGTGAATACAGTGAAAATCAGCTGGGCTTCCTTTCACCTTGTTTCTTCATAGCTGCACCAATCCAGCTTTCTCAGTCTGTCCTCATACCTTCTATGTTACATTCTCCAAGATATTTGAGGTCCTCTATGATGTTTCAGATTGGGTAGTCACAAATGTGAGGCACTGCTTGTCATTAATTGCTTTTGAAATGTTAGGTTGGCTTGTAAGAGAAAGACCATTGCTGTCTTTCAGAGAACCTCTGACCATTTGATCAATGCCAGACTGTGATGACACTTGGCTGATCTGCTCTTCCGCTGCTCTTATACAGACCAGCACCATCTTCCACATCCACATTGTGTCCCAAGCAAATGTACATCCACCATGTAACACACCTATGCAATATAAAAGCTATTTAGACTGCAAAAAGAGTCATATCTACCTCAGAATACACTTACTACATTTTCTTAAAATATGTATAACTTAAAATATCTGTTTATTGTACTTCTAAAATACTATTTAAAGAAAACATCTTCAATTTTAGTGAAGTGTTCAGAAAGCAGAAAGTTCTCTTTGATTTAGGAAATCAATAGCATGAAAGATCAGGTGGCACTTTCAGTACTAAAAAAATCGAATTAAGCCCTTTTTCAGAACTGAACTGTGATTATCTGAATGTGCCATGAGGAATTGAGCCTGGATTGTCTCTGCAGGTCAGAGAGTAGAAAGTGGTTCATGTCACCAACGTTTAGAGAGTAAATGTTTACATTTGGTTAATGTTTAGATGTTCTTTGTGATCAGTGAAGTAAATTGGTTTTTTGGAATCTCAGTTCAGATAACCTGTTTTAGACAGTCACATTATGAAGGAGGAACTGATCCTGAAGACATGTTTTTGTGAATTACAGAGGCAGCTGGGGCACTGGATGTTATCCAGGTTTCTGTCAGTGCCTTTCCCACATCCAGTGCAAGGAGCGGCCATCAGCAAAGCACCAGGGATTTTTCCAAGTACCACAGTAAGTTTTCCTGACAGCATGTTGGATACACATCACAGAGAGAAAAGATGCAGCTGAGGGTGCAAAAAGGTCACAAAACAATATGATTGAATCCCAGGCTATTTTAAGCTTAATAACAGGAGCTGCTTCAGATTCAGATAACGTTTTTACAACTATTCAGTCCTCTGTATCCTTTCCTCCTCACAAGTGATTAGGCACTAATAATTTGAAGAAGCAAGCTTATTAAGAGATGATGCAAGCTTGACATAGACTGAAACACACATCTCCCCCCCCCCAAAAAAAAAAGAAAAAAAAGAAATCAAAACCAAACCTCAAACAATAGCATGGAGGCAACATTGCAGTATTGGTTAGCATGGCAGAAAGCACATAATGGCTCAGTTACCCAACTCAGGATAAGTGCTTTCCACTTAAAAACAGCTGTTTCCAAAAATCCTGAAATATCCTAGAAAGAGCTGCAGAAGACAAAAAATCATTGTCACTCCACAGAGAAAGGCTGACATTTTCAAAACAGATCAGTTTGTTTCATTCCTAGAGTCACAGAGGCAGTACCATCCCTGGCAACATCTCCTATGGCTGGAGTCCATAGTTATGAGTGCAGCAGGAAGAACCACCATCAGATGCTTCTTTTGCTTGTTTTGTCTCTTAGTTGTCCCTTTCTCCCTGCCTCAGTCACCTCATTCTACTTGTTAACTTCATTGTCTTTTGGTAAGTGTTTTTCTATGGGTCATGTCTCATCCCCATGAAATAGCAAATGCCTTTCCCTGACAAGAAACAAAGTCACTAAATAATTAGGTAACATGAAAACTTTGCTTCAGTTAAGTGTCATAAAAAATCCAAATCCTCATCCCCACAGATATTACAGCACTTTTTGCTCTCCTAGTGGGTGTATTAGGGGTCCTGCAGGTTCAAATTAGAGCTGTATTAGTGTAATGGAGAAAATAAACCACTCAATGCTTTGACTGAATCTTTAATATCCCTAAAGTTTCAAAGGGTATTAACAAGAAATTAACAAGTTCAGTTTTCTCATTTTCACTCACATCTGTCTCCTGCATCTGCTTAGGGCCAGAAGTCGATGCTACAACACTGTTTCAGTAATGGTTGACAATGGGGAACACAGCCTCAATGCCTCGGTGACTGAGGCCTCCTACTGTTTGTCATTTTTGCTTTGAAGTTGATTTATTTGATTAGACTTGTTCCTGTAATTTCACCCTGGTTTATGCAAAGATGCTTTCCCTACTATGAGGCTGCAAAGGCAGCAGTAGGAAAAGTTCAAAGAAGGCATGTTTGACTGAAAAGGCTCACAAAATTGTTTTAGTTGATTGCTTATTCTGCGATCTCCTTGCTCCTTCTGCAAGCTGCCTCTGCTCCTTCCATTTGACTATCTCTTGGCAAGCCACAGCAGACGTAGCAGCTTTGGCCCACGCCTGTACTATGGAGTTGGAGTAGGAAGGGCTTTCTGCAATGACTCATTCTGGGTAAAGCTGTGAATCATGTAGAAGAATCCTTTTAGTCTTCAGTTGCAAACAGACCAATTGATTTTAACTGTCACATCTACACTCCTTCAAACTCACCACGAGGCTGGCTTGCCAGGAGGCACCTTCTATGATGCTCCATCCACAAAAAATGCTGCCTTGCTTGCTCTCAAACCTACTGCAGTACTACACAGCACAGTAATGGAAAACCAGCTTTGCATACTTCCCTGGGATGGAAGGGATGCAGTCTTATAAATCTTTTGATCCTCAGAGATTTTCACACTGACTTTGAGCATCATAACTGGAATAGCGTTTTGTGTATATTCATCCATCTTTGGAAAAGCAAAGGCAGAGAGCAAAAAGGGAGGTTCATTGAAAGAGTGGCACTGTTAATAGGTAGAGGACATTTTTCAGGAAAGCTTAGCAGCACTACATGTCAGAGCTCAGCACTGGGTGATACCTTGATGAGAAGTGGTTCTGCTTTTTCAATAGAATGGTCAATCTGATTCTCAACACCTCAAAATTATGACTGTCATCTCATCTCGGGACCCTACTATTTCTGCCATTTGGAAAGAGATGCTGAAATGTTTAGTTTGAAAACCTGATTAATGTTCCTTGACAGATCACATGTTTCATTAAATTAAATAATGCTCCAATTAATTGATCTGTTTGCAGACATTCTTAATTTAGTAAATGCTGAGGAGAATGCTAAAATTACCATTATATTTCTGACAGAAACACCACTAAAGTCTGGTAATTGATGGCTTTGCTGTTTTCTCTCATGGCCTGAAAAGCTTTTAAAGCTAAATTTTGTAATCATGTTCATCTTTGGAAATTAGTTTTGTGAACCCACACATTTAGTTCTTGCTGAGAAATCTCATTTTAGTCATTTTTAACATAATTTATAATGCATAAACTAAATTAGCTTTTGTAGCTAAGCCAGCACATTTTTCTTTAATTTTTATCTCTTCCTAATATATTTTTGACCTTGAAAACGGCAGTGTCTGTAGGATACTGCAGCCTAGGAACAAAGGAATAATTTCCATTCCATCACTATGGTTACACTTTCTTCCGTCTCCAGCACTGAGCCAGCTGGAAGAGTTGAATCCAGAGTCCTCAGGAGGGCAAGAAAACTTCATTTAATATCACTTAGTTCTGAATACACAAACACCCATAGCAGAGCCCTGGATGTAGCAAATCACTGCACTGTGTTTACATTGCATGTGAGATAGGACCAACAATAAAAATTAGAGTATCATGAACCTCCATCCCTCCTGGGCTGTTTTTTCAGCCTCAAATGCCCACATATACTCACCTCAAGTGGTTCAGCTAAAATGCCATGCAAACACCAATGCCCCCAGTGGGCTTAGCTCAGTGTCAGCTCCATTTTCCACTGTAACAGCAGACAGACTAGAATTGAGAATCATGGCTTCTCTCTGACCAGTTAAAATATGATTTGGAGTGATTTTGAAATGTCTTTTAATTGCTTTATTCTCATGAAAAAAACCAAGCCATGAACCCACAAACATGTGATATTGTTCTCAAGAAGAGGAAGAATCTTTACACTGATGGTGCTATGCTCTCAAGTAACTTTATCACCTCATTGGCAACACAGTGTGGAGGGTCAAAATTCTCCTTGTTCTCATATTTTCTTAGGCAGAACCATTGGTCTGCCCTTTGACACTTTTTGCAATGAAAACCTTGCCTTCTGTTTGCTAAAAGGTAGCTAGTATTTAAGCACTACTTATGGCAAGTCCCACAACAGGCATATCTCCTCACTGAGGAAAAATCCTCCCAAACCCCACTTGTTAATGTCACGGTACACAAAATTTTACTTCTCATGTAAGCTTAAGGGCTCAACTTGTTAGAGGCTTCATTCAGAACTCGGAAGTGTTGCTGGATAATAGCAAAACTAAAAAAGAAAACAACAACAACAGCAAGAAAACAAACAAAAAGCAAACAAAAAAAAAACCCCAAACAAACAAAAAACCCCAGACCAAACCGAAACAAAAAATTAACTTCCATATTTCAATTCAACAAAGGCTTCCTTGTCCTGAAAAATTAAGTACATGTTGAGCTTGAAGCATGGCATCTTCACTGTTAATCATCAGCCCTACATCATGCTGTTTGAATTTCATCTCTCTTTTTCTTTCATAGCTTATTTTCCCCTGTCTTGTTACGGAGTAAATTTTTTCATACTCTATTGAGATTTAAACACATATTTCCCTGAATGTTCTTTGTGCTTGTCAGGGTTAAAAAAGAGGAAAATAGAGACTAGTTGGCAAAAAAAATATCTGCACTGAAAAACACATAATTTTTTTTTTCCAAAGAAAAATCTGCAACATTTTATTTTTAAATTATTTTCCCATGAAAATATTTTTGAGAAGAAGTTATCATTAAAATACTTTTAAGGATACCAGCTCCCCTGGAGCTCTCGTGTTACAAAAAACTGATGTCTTATTATTTTGCCTCTGTTTAGTCCCTACTAATTATTCACACTCTTCTCCTGGCCCACAGTTTCTGACTATATTCTGCTCTAAGCTGCCACACCTCTCTTCTTTTGCCAGCTATACAGAAACCACTTAATTCTCACACCGTAGAAGATTGTTCTCTTTTCCTTCATCTCCCAGTGATATTCCTAAAAGCAGGCTGCAGATTTTTCTTGTTTTTATTAAACACCATCATTCTGATGCAGTACTTCTCTGTAAAGCAATCAGAACAGTAAGTGCTTTACACCCAAAGCCCACTTGGTAAATAATGTTATGGGACTAGTGCCCAGTTGAGGTAATTTGTCTTTCACCAGTTCCAGGTGTGCCAGAGACTACCTGAGCCTTCACATACTGCCTTCAAAGAATTTTCTTGGAATGAAGTTTGAGAAACAAATGCATTTGAGAAAAAGAAAACAGAATACCCGTGTAGAGAATACCTGTAAAGTGTGAAGAAGAGTATCAGTTCAAGTTGTTTGTTATGTATTATCAGCTCCTGTCTACCAAGACCATTTTGATCTCACTGATCTCGTTGACAAAATCACAATCTTGGCAAAACATTACATGCAACAGTTAGTGCCATACATGGCAAATAGGGTTGGCAGCTTTATCTTTATAAGAGTCACATGACAGTTAGACATGAGACATAGGATGACATCCTGCCACTACACATCTTAGCCAAGACACTATCTCCCACCTACAATGAGTCCTCTCCAAGTAAGATTTTTCACTTCATCCACTCAGAGTGCTAAAGAAATTAGTTGTGCTTCTGAGACATCATCAATCAGGGAAGTAGTTCTGAGGCATCACACCAAGGAAAGGAAGGAGCGTTCTTTCCATCAGCTATATCCAGGACAGATAAATAGTATGCCTTCTGTGGTTCAAGCCTACAAGAGTGCAAATAGAGCTCAAGAGCTGGAGATGTTTGTCCAGTGCCAGGAAGAGAGGGAAGATGTAACACAAAAAAAAAGCGCCCCAGACTGGGCCATACTTGGTAAGCTCCAAACCTGAGGGAGAGCTGTGGTCTAATTTCTCCCATGACAGAGATGCAGAAGCTGAATAATTGAGTACATGCATTTTCCTCCCAATTTCTCTCCTTCTCTAGATTAACAATAGTTTTGTACACTTTTGGACTTGTACTAACATCCATGCTTCTATTTTTCCAAAACAAAGTGACTTCATGTTTAAGTACTTAATAGGATCCATTCTAGTGTGTGCTTGTCCAGAGCCATCATACAGGCAAAGTGTCATAATGTTGTACTATACAAAAAATCTTCCACTGTCTTGTTAAGATCTCATCCCTTCCAAACTCAGCTGTATTCTGTATTTCACTTACACATTATTTATCTTGTGTTTCTCCCCCCACGTAATTTTGCTGGGAATCCTATCTTCCTGTCTTTTAAGACATTGATGTTTCTCTTCTGAGTACCTGGTACAGAGAGGCTTCAAAATTGAGGTGTTTAGGAACATGGTTTAGTGGTGGGGTTGGCAGTGTTAGGTTAACAGTTGGACTTGATGATCTTAAAGGTCTTTTCCAACTGAAATGATTCTATAATTCTATCAAACTCTTCATAGCAATTCCTACTGTAACAGCAACTCATTTGGCTGAATGGTGTAGCACAAATTATGTGACGCTTACTTGTGAAACTGGGATCTACATAAAGCTTTTTCAGGATGTTAGAAGTAATGGCCAACCTTACAGTGAACAAAATGGAGTATGTGAAAGGAAAAGTTACATTACAAACATGCAAGTAAGAGGAAAGAGGAGAACCACTCAGTTCTACGTAAGAAGTACCAGCAAGGCTCTACACTTCCACTGTCAGGGTGGGATCACTTTGGGATTAAGAATGTACTGTGGGAGGTGATGAACCTGAGAACTTTGTCTTAAGCTTACTGTACAGTGTTGACTCCTTAATGAGCAATTAAGAAAAGGAAATTACTGCATGCAGAGGAAGCCTCCGTAATGTCCTCTTGGTATGTTTCAGAGCCCTGAGAGCAGCTTCTTACTGCCCCTCCCTTATTTATCTCTGGCAGATTTGCAATCAACATTTCTAGTACTGTCAAACTGTTTAATTTTTTTTTTTTTTTTAAGTGTTTTAAGTTTTCAACTACCACAATTTAATTTCAAATTAACTTCAGACATTGTATGTGGGCCATGAGTGAGAATAGTCTGAAAAAAAATGCTAATATCAATTAGCAGTATGGATGTTCTTACAAAATTTTCTTTCTTTCTAGGAAGAGATGTAGTAGTGTTTGTTGTCAATACAATTCTCCTTTTCACAGGTAACACATGAATATGTGTTAGGAGCATCCACATTGACAAATTAGCAGCAATTACACCTGCAAGAGCTACTTTTCATGTGTTCCTTATTAGGCTAGACACTTAAACATTGATTCGCACCTCAGCTTTGTAAATTTCCTCACAAGAATCTGAATCTATGGGTTGTATTTTTCTGAAGGATGGGCATGTGATAGACCTAAAAATTACTGTTTGTAATATGAATTTACCGGTCTTGAACAAATATATATGTATATATGTTTATACACGTTTCCTTTAATCATATGAAATCCTTAAATGAAACACTTTTGAGGAATTGGTCACTAATACACACACATGACTCCAGGAAAAAAAAGAACAAACAAACAAACCAAAACCAAAACAACAACAAAAAACCCCCCCCACAAGATCACACATGTAAAAACAAAACCAAAAATCAAAAAATCAACATACAACTACTCCATGACTCATCTTTGAAAAGAGAACATCAACCTCATGTTTTTGGGCAAAGACACACAATTTTTTATGCGAGTTAACTTTTTGACAAGAATATGCTCTTTATTGCCACCATACCTTTGAAAAATAGCAGTTTCCACTTGATCAACAAAGATTTAAGTAAGTATAGCTGCCTAATTCATAAGTGGTCCAATCTTTTCACTTTCCTCATGATCACAGTTCCATGCTTCTAGAGCCACACTGGATCCACATTCAAACCCAACATAAAAGCAGGGAGCTTAGCATGTTGCTTTGAATGACCACCCTGCCACCATGCAGGCCTCAACCCATCTAAGCAAGGAACAGAATAATTTTTATTTAGAGAATAATATTTGGACTTGTACAGAAGTGGCAAAAAGAACAAACTGGGACAAATGGCTGGGAGAAGAGGCAAAGGGAAAATTAAGGGCAAGAGTGACAGGATTAAGGAAGAAGATGGACTGGGAAAATAAGGCTGCATTTTGGTCTGATAGGGACAGAAGTTCATAGTTCCAAACTATGGATTGAAAAAGCTTTCTAAAACCCTTACAAAACTGTGTGAGTCAAGGACTGTCACAGTGTCCATGTACAATACAGACACAGGACCAAATTGAAATTGTTTGTCTGTTATTATATCTACAATTATGTGAAAATAATTAACTATTATACTTTGACCCCTTTATTGTGAATATACATTTGTACATCTATATCTACCCCTTAGGTAAAAACAAATCCAAGGGTGAAATTTTGGTGCACTTGCAGGCTGTCGTATGTTTGCCCTGAATTTCAGCTGGCTGAGTACTTCACAGAATCTCAATGAGTAGAATATCACATGGAGTTAATATGAACCCTTCTTCATAGGTTTTGTGCTGCAAGCTGCCATTAATCCATTACACTTTCAGTAGTGTGACAGGATTTAATTTACTTGCAAAATTCCAGTAGCACAAGTCTGTTCTGTTAAACAAACAACAACAATCCAGCAGTTTCTGAGAAAACAGAGACACATCCATTAGTCTCTAGAAATACCTTTAAACCCTAGGAAAGATAAGTGAAGAAACAGTGCCCTGTCACCAAAAACAATCAGTCACAGTTGATATCTTTCTAACAAACAAAAAGCTCCTCATGAGACATGTTAAAATCATTCAGAAAACACACAACAAAAAACCACAATCATAAACATTGGAATAAACATCCAGTGCAACTTGCTATATTTCTGTTGTATCCATGCTGCATTACATGCTCTTGAATACGAAGAAAGAGTCTTGCAGCCCAACAACTAACATCTTGCAGCACTCTGAATGCAAATGCAGAGATAAAAAAAATCAGCCTGCTGGAACTATTAAGTGATCTTTAAAGTGCTTGAGGACATTGCAGAGGAAAAGCAAAATGAGCCTGGCTACTTTCTTTTAGAAATCACCATCTGAAAAAGACCAAAAATCATTTGGTGATATCCTAGTCAGTGGCTTGTCTTTGGTCTGCGGATGCTGAAATACTACATTTTCTGTATTGCTTCAATACATGCTATAAAAACAGCAAGAACTTCAACCATTTAAGAACATTTGCTTCCAACCAAAACAGGAAACTACGAAGATTTGAAAACATAATTTGAACAGAAATACACTAGAAAAACCTTCCCCCTCCCCCCCCCCACCCAAGATTCCTTGCAATTCTGAATTCACTTCAGTCTTTCAGCAATTGAATGAGTCTGTGTCAGCCATCTTCAGTGGTATTTAGTTCTCTGTCACTCAGTTTGGGCCACTAAAGGGCAGTCTGAAAACTGAAAAGTGGAGTTTGCTTCAGATTAATCATTTTATCTGGAATTGGATTAGGCTCTGGAGAGAGCTTCATCACCAACACAGCGCTCCTTCCTCCTGCAGTTTCAGTAGGTGTCTACTGGGTTCAGTCTCACACAGACCAATCAAGCCAGTAGTATGTTTATTAAGTACTGCAAATTGAAAATTCCACCTGCCTTCCTCTAGCTCTTCCTAACACACACCTCTTGAAGAAGAAAAAAAGCAGTAACACATGCACACGTGATTCTTAGTGTGGTACTGATACCTTCAAGGTACTTGAGCTCTAGACACCTGTCAGAAAGGGAACAGCTCATCTACACCAGACACATTGCAGCAGAGAGGGAGAAAGAAGTGCAATCACCAAAGCCAAAGAAATTAGTGACATCTTGAGTGTACCATTGGATAAATCTCCCAAGCAACTCCAATATTAATGAAATCTGGTTTCTAGTAGCCTTTGTAGATTTTATGTGTAACTGGGGATCTGGTCACCTTCTTGCAGTAGAGGCAATTATTTTAGGTCCTAACTCCAGCTGCTGTAGTTGCTCAAGCTTCAGTAGTTGCTCAGATTATCTTCTGCATTCATTGACACAGAGCACATTACTTTTTCTGTGTTCAATTTCTACTCACAAGAGATGTGGAGTGGGAAGGAGCACTCCAACTCTGAATTATCCCTTCATTTCCAGCAACTGCAGGTAGGTTTAGCCTTTGGCCAGAGAAACAAAGGATTAAATAGGACAAAGAATCAGTAAAGAGCTGCTTTGGAAGGCTCTGTGCTTATTATCATAATGGAAATAGCAAGATTGTCGTTGCAGAAACTGAGAAAGACCAATTACACTCAAATTTTGCTGGAATAAATGTGGTTTGATACAAGTTTAGAAGGAAATGGCTCTTTAAGCACATAGTTAATGCAGCACTTTTAGGTTGCCATTAGTGTTCTATATATTATTAATTAGACTAAAAAGGGAGGAAATGACACAGCAGATACCAATTACTATGGCACAAGCTGTAAATAGCCTGTGTTTTCAATTTTTCAAGTCTTCTAGATTTGAATGCCTTAATGTTTTATTTAATATATATTAATTTCCTATCAAACTTCAAAGTGAGCTGTCTTATCAAGCACATTTCTTGTATATTGAATAGGTGCTGCCAAGTGCCCTGGGGACATAAACAGAACTCGCTTGATTTACATTTCCAGATCTGTCCCATTTTTAATAATATATGTTAACTGTATTTAAAAATGATTTACAATATATATACAGGTCTAGCAAAATGCTAGTTTTCACCACTACTTGCTCTAAAATCTCATGATTTCTATAAGCACTACTACCATAATGTTGAAGGTGGTACCGGACTGTTAATTTATTGGACCAAGCATATTTCTAATAAGGTCAACTAACTGGAGATTTGCTACACACTTCTTTGGGAGGGGAATGGAGATTCAAAACATTAGTTAAAGTCAGAGTCCTAAAAAGGTAGTTCCTGTATTCTTAATGCACCATTAACTTCTACAGAGATTTATGGCAAAAGATATTTGAGAGCAAGATGAGCAACACAGTTCTTTTAGCTTCTCTGTAATAAAAGTACAAGACTAAATCCAGCATGTGGCAGAGAAGGCAAGGGAAACAGGAAGGGACTGGTTTATGAATATCTATATATATTCCCCTAATCTCCTTTTGAGAATGAGGGGATTATTTACCTTTCAGGGAAAGAAATCGTAACTGCCACTAATGTGTCTTCTCCTCCTGGTGGTTTTAGCCACCCTGTTGAGTATCAATATATTGAGGCGAAGCACAAGAGAAAACAAAAGAACACCACTTGAGCAAATTACATTCTATTCTGAAGCTTCCTGCATTTCCAAGATACCTATGCTCACTTGGACAGAATCATACCCCTAATTTTAACAATGTGCATAGCTTACTCTGGTGTGATGGAATAAAAAAGATTACTGAAAAGAAGATGATGGGTAAAAGAATGAGTCTGCTGTTATACAGAAGCTTTACAGAAAAGCTGCATTAAGTGTGTTTGTGTATTTATAGCCATACCAATGTTTATATAAGTATATATATTCTGCCTATTCCACATAAGCCACAGTAATAAAATTTTTAAAAGGTCAAGTCTGACAGTTTTTTAAAGGTCGTGTTTAATTCTAAGACTTAAAATCTGTCTATGGTATTCCACAACAATGTGATTCATTGTAAATACTGAATGTTAGCTGAAGTACGTTAGCCTCTACTCTGAATGCATATTATCCACAGTTTAGATAATACCATGAATAATATTGTTCATTAGACCTTGATCTATATAGTGTCCAAGATTCAACTGTTCTACGAGTTCTGAGAAACATAATGGCAAGCTTTTGCAGTATAATCTCTGCAATTAAATGCCTCTCTACTCAGCATTTATGAGCACTATCTCTATCATGGACCCAAACACTACACCCAAATAGTTGCATGTCTAAATGCTGTTTTCATGTTTCTACAAGTAGAATAAGGAATAACTTATTGAAAAAATGAGGGTTTAAACTCCTTAAATTCAATAAACTCTGATATGAATCCAAATTTTGCAGCTCAGCACTTTGCTGAATCAAGGGAAAGATCCAAACATAACTCTCAATTATGTCTGTGAGTCATTTAAGTATGATGAGATCAGACAACCTGGTGAAATCAGGAAAATACTTGAAGGACTGTAGATACTAGCTCTGGCAGAGTAAAAAAAAAAAGGGACTAACTTGGTGACTGGGAACAAACTTTGAAGGTTGTTATTTTCATAAAATCAGCAACCAGTTCCCACTGGACACAGCTCAGGTGTTTGTTTCGAAGCTCTGACAAAAGTCAGGGAGAGTGACTATTACTACTCTTCTGCAAGGGGAAGGTACTGTCAGGGAACAGGGAGCCTGACAGTGGGGCCACTGCAGTGCTGGCAATCTGGATGTACAACAGAAGTGGTGCAGAAGCTGCCTATCTTAGCCAGAGGTAGGCACAGCCAGGGGCCATAGAGCAGGAGGCTGATTTGCTAATTTCCTAATTAAGCACATTAGGAAAGGAGCCATTGTCAGTGATGGAGCTCAAGAAAATCCCAGTAAAACTCCTTGGCCAGCTCTTCCACAGATACCTCCGCAGGCAAAGTCTGGACTAGACAATTTGTCTGAAGGGGGTGCACAGAAAACAATAAGGTGTTTTCTCATATATAAAACTCAAGAGGCAAATACTGCAAATAAAAGGTACTCCAAGGTTGAAAGAAAGCTCAGAGAACTAAAGAACTGGAACATGCATCTCATGAATCAGTGTCTGTATATAAGGTAGGGCTGAGTTGAAATGCATCTCTTATTACAGTAGTATTCACAATGGGGTTTTTTTGCATAGTTCCAGGGCATCTGCTCAGCTGAAGTTGAATATAACTTTAAAACTTTACAGGTTTTCCTGGAAAGCATACAGATATAATACCTTTTAAAGAGATGAGACAGGGTGAAGAATTAGGGTTTCAAAGAGACTTTTGTTTTGTATATAGTCATACTTTTGCTACCAGTAGGGGAGAATATCTAAAGCTGCCTCAAGCAAATCTCCCATCAAATTCTGATGGGAACGGAACACTCAGATCATGGCATAGCTTTGAAAATATAGCCAAAAAGTCTCAACTTCACACATCCTGTTGCACTTAACTGCCACGTTAAACTGCTGTGGATAAAACACAACAATTCTTTAATTAATAGTTTATTTATTTTTAGTCCTTTCTCCTCATCTTTGGAAAAGGTTAAAATATAAGTAAAATTAAAAAAAAAAAAAAAAAAAAAAAGCAAGAAGTTTTCCCCTTTCAGGTTGGGTATGTTAGTTCAGCTTTAAAATCCAAAATTCTTCCATTGCATTTTCATTTATTCATGGAAATATTAATTTTGGTTGGAAATAATTCACTCTCAAAAGGAAAATGTTCTGTCATCTCTGCTCAGCAACTGGTCTAGTTGTCATCTGGATGACATTTCACAGCTTTCTAAGACATAAATAGAAAAGTAAAGTGAGTACACAGAGAATTGCACAATGATAGAACATGTCCAAGAAGTTTTGATCACATAACAAGTAGACAAGTGTAGTCAAGTTCTTATACAATTTTAGGAATTCTCCACAAATATTTTAACAATTTTCACATTGTTTGTTTTTTTGTTTTCAAAAATAAGCATTTCTGATAGAGTTATCAGAAATTAAAAGGCCCAGAATCATACCTTCGTGAAAAAAATATTTGAATGTTTATCATGAAAATATGACAGGTATTGTTATGTATCAGCAAGGAATACAATCACAGTTTCTTATTCAAAAGCAATGAAGTTTAGCAAGTCAGTCCAGCTACTGATTTCTATTGCTTAAGGTGATTTCTGTTTTCTTACTACTGTGCATTGCCTTTGTCAGATCGTTGATGAGTGGCTCCAAATTTTCTGGCTTTTTTAAAACTTGCTAATATGGTGTTGTGAGCCACATCCACAAACTAAAATACACTATTAGGTAATGATTATCATAAAGATGCTGTTAAGTTGTCAACAGGTGCACTAGTAAGTGGCTAACATCATGATTTTAGTCCTCCAGAAAAGTAAATTGCAACTCAGTCAAAAAAGTAAACAATCATGTGAGCCATACAGAGTTGCATGAAAGATTGGGTACTATGAAACATTAGGTATGAGGTAAAGTATGAGCTACCAAATCCTCAGAAGGATTTGATACACTGCTAATGTCCAGCAGATGTGATAAACAACTGTTCCAATGTCTTTCATAAAATTATTTAAATGAATGGGACATACAAAGGCAAGGTGAAATCAATGCTTAATGCATTAAGTCCTTTTTGTCACTATTTCATATAAGAAGGACCTGAAGACTATATGAACAACATATTTACCTTGATTGCTCGCTCATATAAATTAAACACTGAAATCAGTTCAAACTTACTGCTTACTTTTCTCATTGTAATGAAAAGAACAAATATAGAACAAATATTCCTTTCGAACTTTGAGCAAAATATATTGACACATTTGGTAATAAAATAAAAAGGAAAACAAATAAGTCTATGCTGAGACTTCAGCATCCCATTTTCTTGATACTCAGACACAATATGGGTTGTTAAAGTACGTCTTTATAAGAGGAATGGAGCTGCTCAGCTTGCAGATCTATGGCTCAACCACCCTGCTAGAAGACAGCCGAAGAGAATCTTCTCATTTATATTTATTTTTAGGTAGTATAGCTAAGTTTTTAGTAGAACATAGTTTACAATCCCAGTACCTAATCCCAGGCTCTTCCCCTGACTCAAATGATACTGCAGTATGCCTTATGAGTGAGCGTTTGAAAAGTGAGGACTTTGGAAGCCACAGATGAAAATTACCTACATGCTGAAGCTAGGAAACTGTTCTGAGACAGGAAGAAATTACATTTCAGTGAACTTTAAGAGCACAATATCTTGATACCCTGTGGTACAGATTCAGGTCTTATTGTCTGCTTTACACATGTAGAACGTGTTGTGTATATAGAGGTAATAAACCTGTATTTTACCACATCCTTGAATGTAGTTTGAAGAAGCATTTCTGGAAAGTATCAATGCAAGGGAGAATTATCAGGAGAACAAAGTCAAATGGAAAAATGGCATTTACAGGGAAGTAGTGTTTAGAGGAAAACCAAGAACATAATTGCAGAACTTGCTGGCCAGAGAAATTCTAGTCAGCTAGTGGATGAAAACCTTGACCAATAAGAAAGAAAACTGGTCTCAATATAATGTAAGATTTTAAGATTACTAAAGAATTTTAATTAATGATTTATTGCTTATTAAATTGCTATATTGTAAACAAGATAGGAAACCATGGATATCCTAGAAAGGAATACAAAATAATCATGAAAACTAAACAATAAGAAAACATCTCTAGGCTCAAAATGCAGATAAGGGAAAGTTTACCTTACCAGGAATGATACATTGTCCTATCAATTGTAAACAAGAAAAAAGTTATATATCTGGGATGAGAGTAGAAATCAGAGAGTCACGGAATCATAAAATGGTAGGGGTTGGAAAGGACAAATCCCCATGCCAGCACAGGATGACCCAGAGCAAGACACTCCAGAACAGATCCAGATGAGTCTTGAAAGTGTCTAGAGGAGATGCCACAGCCTCCCTAGGCAGCCTGTTCCAGGCTCTGCCACTCCCACAGTGAAGTGTTTCCTCAGGTTGAGGTGGAACTTCCTGTGTTTCAGCTTGCGATGATTACCTCTAGTCATATCACAGGGCACAGCTGAAAAGAGACTGGCAAGAGAGAGAGAACTGGCACATCAATCATCAAAACATGTCCATAATTTCCAGACTGTTTTTCATAAGTTTTACTAGAAATATGGCACAACCTTCTACATCTTTTTGTCTGTCTGCTGATCTTTTCTGATCCATAACAATCAAACTGCTAATTTCTCATATTATAAATGAGACCGTGAAAGGATAAGCAGGAGCTTTTTAAGGTTTATTGTCGTACTGGCATTCATTACATATTCTGAAGAGCTGGTTTTTCCAAATCTCAAATACGCAGCCTGCAAATTGTGCAAGTCTGATACACATCTGAGAAAATCAAAAGTTCAGGGCTAGAGCAAAAAGTATAAGTAGCTGTACAACAGAGCTCCAGATACTTATTTTCATTTGTTGACAGAACAGAAGGTCACATTTATGCTTCTGAGAAGAATGG
Organism: Actenoides lindsayi; assembly: GCA_025331215.1. Classification (NCBI taxonomy): domain Eukaryota; kingdom Metazoa; phylum Chordata; class Aves; order Coraciiformes; family Alcedinidae; genus Actenoides; species Actenoides lindsayi. Next base: position 44,183 of record WTSP01010235.1, read on the forward strand.
AAAAGGCATTTAGAAAGCCATTTGACAGGTATGCTGAGATGTAAAATAACTAAATAGGTCTGAAAACCAGAGTATGCACCTTATTATCTGCTAGCAGGAACCACGAAGAAAAATATATCACTTCCCTGACAAATTAAAATATGTTGTTAAAAGATAAAATTCCCACTCCAATACCTAACGACAAAGCGGTTTTCTAGGAATAAAGTATCACTGTCTGATTGAGTTATCAATATCTGATAAACCACTGTGAAGTTACTGGAACCAGCACCTGACATTCTCTGCCATCAAAGAGTAAGCATCAGAAAAATGATGCATAAACTCATCTTTATTTGCTTTAAAGTAATAGAAAGCAATTAGTATGAATTATATGGATTTCAACAGGTGTCCAGCTCTCAACATAGTTGCTGCCTCTGCATTATTTACTGAAATCGGTGAGCACTAACTTTTAACTGACTTCTGTGGTATAAGTAACTTCTTCATGTGTACTGTGGTCATTTACAATGTGTAAAATTTCACTTTTCAACATGCCATATGGCTCTTTTACTAAGAAGGATGCAACATGATAAGAAAGCAAAAGAAGAAAGAAAAAAAAAAAGAGGAATGAAAACCTCGACTGGCAGCATTACTTCAGTCACAGACAAATTAAAGATAAATATTCTGAAATGCTAAGAGTGGCTGATTTTCATTCATTTTTCAATTTCATTTTTCATTCATTTTTCAATTCATATCAAAAAGAAACCAGGTTAGTGCAATTCATGGTGATTGTTATGGTTCTGATAGTATACTCTACCAGGAATCTTCAGGAATCCTGAAGTACACCAAATGAATATTCTTTGTATTTCTTGCAGGATAACTGCATTGTAGTTGACTGTAACTGTATTTCCCTTTTTCAGAATAGATTTTTATTGCATTTTTCATATCACTGGGAACATGAACAAATTAATTATTTACAATATTCTTGGTGAGCAAATCACAGGTGTAGAGTAGTGTGTGGAAATAGTGTGATTTCTTCTGTTTGCTCTTGTTTCTATCTGTTTTACAACATTTGGTCTTTGACTCCAAACTGTTCTGGGGCTGTGTGTATTTCCATCATGTAAATGTACAAATACGCCATTGTAATAATAATGAAATTATGAGCCAGTCAAATGAAAGGGGTTTTAATTTTGGTTACACTGCTGGGCATAGATTTTAAAAGTTGCCTACTACATACACTTATAATAAAAAGGATAACACAAAAAAAAAGAGAACACTGATCAGAATTATCAATTCTTAATATAATTTTGATGCAGCAATATTAAAATACCATACATTTTCCCTTTTATCTGAAATAGAGAAATAAGTTCAATATCCAAATGTAATTCAAAACAACCTTTTTCTAAATGACCCCTCTTCTGGATAGAAAGTGTTTGCTGGTACACGTACATCCACACAAACAGTCTTACCAGTTTCTCTTTGCACTTAATCATACTGAGGAAAAGCAACCTAATAGTGTGTTTCGTTATGTTTTGTGACAGTCATAAAACTGTACATGGGAAGGTTATATTTCACGTTAAAAATAAATGTTGCAAATGAGTTTTGTTAGCGCTGGTTTTTGATAGCTTTATATGTGAAAAAGCAAGCAAACAAACAAAAACAAGCAAACAAGCCAATCAACCAGCCAAACTAAGAATGAAATAGAAAACCAAACCAAAGGAAAACCAAACTTATTATCCTGGTTTGTTTTTATGTCTCTTTCTGTAGTTCCAATTGTTTGTGTTACCTTTTCAGAAATCTGAAAATTCTTTTTCCCTAAGTATATTGTCCCTCCCTGTACTTACTGAGTTTGGGGTTTTGTTTAGCTTGTGTTCTGAAAGGAGCTGAAATTGACACAGATGATTTTGTGGAACAGGAACAGCAACTAAACTTAGATGTGTGGTGCGCAGGACTGCCAAGTGCAAGGGATGCATCCCCAGGATCAGGTGAGAGCTGGAGGTTGAGTGTCTGGTGCTGCAGCAGTTCATTCAGGCAGTCAGCAGGGCATCAGCTGCTCCCCTGGCACAAAGCAATCCCCAGGGCACAATCTCTTTCCTTCAAAAGAGATACATTTACACAGAGCCATGTTTGTGATATATTCTGTCTCTTCACTGTTACCTCTTCCACTGCAATCTTGTTTATTCAACCTTAAGACTTAGTGTCACTGATAAACTGCTCTCTTCCAAAGTAATATACAGGCATCACAACTTCATCTCTTTTCTTGGTCTGCTGAAGAGCATTGTAGCAAAACTTGCCACAACTTGTGTCATGTTTGGCCATATCATAGCAGTGAGCATGAATGACCAGGCTGCACCACTAAGGTTAGGAAACTGCAGGCTCCTTAGGGCTAGGAAGATGATACTCTAGAGAGATGAGCAACTGACAGAAAAGGTCCAATAGTCAAATCACAGATATATATTTTCTCCTTCTCTCAAGCCAGCACTACAATGCTGATATACAGATGACAAAACTGAGCATCCCTGCAAAACTGTTCTAGGTTTAGAGAAGCAGCTGGCACATGAGGAAATCTGTTGATGAAGCACATTAAAAAAACACAGCAATTTTCTTGGGAAGCATAGGGTACAAAGTTGCAGAAGTGAGAGACCTCAGGAGGGGTATCGTGGAGTGAAGGCTCCCACCTCAGGCTATGGACACAAATGCATGCAGAAAGGAAACAACCAGGAGGGACTGGAGCTCCACATGCGGCCAGAAAACTGACTTTGCTGCAGTGACTGATACCCTAGTACCTCCAGGGAGAAGATGGGATCTGGCTCATTACAATGTTTCACATGCAATAAGAAATTTTAACAAAGACTAAACTGCTGCAGGTGAGTATAATGATATTGAAGGCAGGAGACGGGATGTCTGGTGGAGTTTCACTAATCTTTGAATGAGCAACAACAATAGATGGGTAGTTGT
>WTSP01010235.1:55164-68296 GCA_025331215.1 Actenoides lindsayi
GAGCATTAGCCCAGGCTAAGTTCATCTGCAGGAAAGCATGTACCATGGGCAACAAAGAGGAGGAGCTAGAAGCCATGGTGCCTCAGGAAAATTATGATATAGTAGCTGTCACAGAAAAGTGGTGGGATGTATCACACAACTGGAGTGCCAGTCAATGCCTAGAAGCTCTTCAGAAGGGATAGACAAGGAAGGAGAAGCGGTGGTGTGTCCCTGTGTTTTAGGGAGTGTTGCAAATATTTAGAACTTAATTACAGTGACAATACAGTTGAGTGTCTATGGCTCAGAATCAGAGGGAAGGCCAACAAGGCTGATCCCGTGGTAGGAGTCTGTTACAGACTACACAATCAGGACAGAGGGACAGATGAAACATTCTATAAACAGCTGGGAGAATCATAGAATCATAGAATGGCTAGGGCTGGAAGGGACCTCTGAAGGTCATCTAGTCCATCCCCCTGCAGTGAACAGGGATACCCTCAACTAGAAGTCTCATGATCACTTGCCCTTGTTCTTCTGAGAGACTTCAACTTCCCAGAGGTCTGCTGGAAGTACAATACAGCAGAGAGGGAACAGTCCCAGAAAATCCTAGAGTGTGTCAAAGATAACTTCCTTATGCAGCTAGCAAGTGAATCTACCAGGGAAAGTGCACTGCTGGACCTGCTCTTTGTGAACAGAGAAGGACTGGTTGGTGATGTCATGACAGAAGGCTATCTAGGGCACAGTGATCACAAAATGATTGAGTTCTCTATTCTTAGAGAAGTAAGGAGGGGGATAGCAGAACTGCCACTTTGGACTTTCAAAGGTCAGACTTTACCTTGTTTAAGTGACTGCTTGACAGAGTCCTGAAGGGCACAGGAGTCCAGGAAGGCTGGACATGCTTCAAGAAGGAAGTATTAAAGGTGCAGGAGTGGGCTGTTCCCATGTGCTGTGAGATGATCCAGCCTCGAAGAAGACCATCCTGGCTAAACCGGGACATTTCACTACAGCAGAGGGAAAAAGGAGAGTTTATGGCCTTTGGAAGAAGGGGCAGGCTACTCATGCAGATTACAGAGACATTGTGAGGCTATGCAGGGAGAAGATTAGGAAGTCCAAAGCCAAGATAGAAATTAACCTGGCTTTGGCTGTAAAAGACAAGAAGCAATCTTACCATAAACACATCTACAGCAAAAGAAGGGTCAGGCAGAGCCTCCATCCTCTATTACATGCAGAAGGAAACATGGTAACTAGGGCTGAGGAAAAGGCGGAGATTCTTAATGCCTTCTTTGCCTCAGTCTTTAGTCATAGGACCAGTTGTATTCTGGGAATTCAGCCCCCTGAGCTAGAAGACAGAGACCAGGAGCAGAATGACTTATCCGTAATCCAGGAAGATATGGTTGGTGACATGCTGTCCCAAGCCTGTAAGACCAGATGGAATCCACCCAAGAGTTCTGAGAGAGCTGGTGGGAGGTGCTCATCAAGCGACTTTCCATAATTCTTCAGCAGCTGTGACTGATCGGGGAGGTCCCAGCAGGCTGGAAGTTAGATAATGTGACTCCCATCTACAAGAAGGACTGGAAGGAGGATCTAGGAAACTACATGTCTGTCAGTTTGTCTTCAGTGCAGGGGAAGCTGATGTTGCAGAACATCCTGAGTGCCATTGCACAGCACATGCAGGACTTGCCCACGACAGTGGTGGAGTTGCCATCCCTGGAGGTATTTAAGAGTCATGTAGTCATAGTGCTTAGGGATATGATTTAGTTGAGGACTTGTTAGTGTTACATTAATGATTGGACCAGATGATCTTAAAGGTCTTTTCCAACCTAGGCAATCCCCTGATTCTGATTCTCTATTCTATCTGAAGCAGAAAAGTGGGCCATGTACAGCATCAGTTTATGAGCCAGCACAGGCAGGACACAAGAACAACCACAAAACCATGGATGAAAGGCAAAGAGTAGATTTATTCTCATTACCTCAGAAGCCAGGGGATCTCCACAGCTGCACTCTGGCAAAGGCACACAAGTGAGAACGCAGGCACTGCAGAGCTCGGTCCTTGCTAGAGAGACCAAAAGCTTTTGAATATGTTGCTTTCGCCTGTATATCAAGGATCCTTGCAGGTGTAGTTTTCCACTGTGCTCAGATCTTTCCCACAGTAGGGCAGGAATCTCAAGGATGGTCAATAAAGTGCCTCTGGGTCCTTCACAGGCCTGTGTTATCTAAACATGGATAGTCTACTTGTTACGCGCACAAAGCTGAGCAACAATTAGTGTGATATATGTGTTTTTCGACACCCCAGCTGGAAGTCTCCTGGTCATGTTTACAATCCATCTTGCCAATCTTCTGTTATTTTCCAACATTCTGATCCCTTGCTCAAGTGACTACTTCTGCTGGGGCTGACAAAGCTGGAGTTGTCTATTTGGGCTTGCAGGGTGTAATTTACAGAGGCATGTAATAAACATATAGAAAAAGGAATAAACATATTTCTACAGCAGTGCTTTGAATTGGGTGCCCCATACATCCCATCGGGGAAACAAACCACTCAGCCAGCCAGGCACCAATAGTAGATTGTTTCATTGGATACATTAAGTCCTGGAGTTGTTGCATGTCATCTTCTACACTGGCTGATTCTTCAGTTGTGTTGAAACAACACATGCCTTCAAAATTGAAGCAGCATTTATGGTGTCAAAAGATGACTGTTAAAAACAGTTGTTACCTACTCAGAAAAAAAATCAATAAGGAACAGTAATACCAAAATCCGCTAGCATAGTGATTTGTGGTTAGCACAGTGTGCTAACCACAAAGCTGTATTACAGATTATACAATTCTGTAATACAGCTATTGTGGTTAGCACACCAATGATACATGTTGTCCAAAGATCTGCACTGTTAATCCGCCCTCAATATGAAAAACTGGTGAGTCAGTTACAGTAAAAATTAACCAAATCCATGTATTTACATCTTGATCTTGCAGAAATACATCCAGGATAGGTGCTTGTGCTGTAAGACTACAAAGCGTGATGAACCAACCTGTGAAAAGGGAGAAAAACTGGCGTGTCATCTCCTTCCAGTAATGCATACGCTGTTGCTCCATCTCTTTCAGCTAATACTACACCAGATTTGTAAACCTGATATCAAGTAATTGCCTGTAGTTTGGCTTGCACTTTTTCAGGTTGAGCTTCAGCTCAATGTTGGGCTTGCAACACTAATAACATCATTTCATTGTTATCTCCTTTAGATAAGTCACAGTTAATCACTGAAGGTACCTGAAATGCAAGAACTCAAGAATCTTATATTAACAACAGATGTAAAATAAGAACAGAAGCTGGGGTACAGAAAACCATGGCATTCTCAGAAGTTACTATATGAAATTTCACATCTAGGCTAGAAGGTCTCAGTCACAACACGCAATCATTCAGTGCAAACAATTCCATTTCTCCTGTAGTTAAAATTTTGGGAGAGAATATGTTGTTCTAATGTTTCAATTGTGCTATGTTGATTAGCATACTTGGCGGGTTTAGCCAAAAGAAAAAAAAAAACCACAAAACAGCCCCAAACTAGTCTTGTCACTACATCCATAGCAGTGAAAACATATCACCACCCCCTCAAAAGCAGTAGGAGGCCCACACAATCAGCCTGCCAGACTCACTTAAGGTCTGCTGACCCCATTGCAACTTTCCCCATGGCCTGTGCAATACCCCTATATGTAGCTGCTCACAAATAACACAACCATGTGCACATGCTTCCTAATTATGCAACTGCTATCAAAAAGAAAGCATCAGGAAGATCTATCAACACATTCCAGGGACATAAATCTTTTGCTGATTATTTCTATCAAAGCAACCATGCCTGGTACTGTAATTGCAAGTGTGTGGGGGGTGTGACCCTGTACAATTCTCTATAACCTACATTCATTTGCTGAGTGTTGTACAGTCCCCGAACAGACCAGGTAGAACTCAGCAACTCTGGGGGGCCTGCCTTCATTTCTGCTGCTTTGGTGTTTGCCAGATAGTGTACTTCCCTGAGGTGGCAGGTGGGAGTGGAAGGTGGGCATGGAGTTGGCAGTGGGTCCAGAGCGGTTGGCTTTCCTTTATTCACCACCCAAACAGATGGCCCTGAAAATATAGCCCCAACTTCCATCAGTGTATCTGCTGGGCACCTACACCACCAGCAGCATCTGTGACTGCTGGTACAAGCAAGGATTTCGGTGAGGCAGGTGCCCCCACATAAGAGCTGCTTTTGATACTTCTCATCACTGCCACACTGTCCAGGCTGAATCCTGCAACCCACATACAAGTTATTGCTGTTCTCAAAGTGTTCCCAGGTACATCAGAGCAATTTGATCAGCAGTACTGCAATGAAAGCAAAAAACAACCACTAATGAGTATTAGACTCTAATGTACAGTAAGGCAAGCAAGCTCCATGGCAAGCACAGGAGCCTGTCAATTAATAGATAAACAAGAAAAATTCACTCTAGCAAGGTCCAATCAAATCTGTTGTTATTGTGAACAACTTGAGCCCCACAGTGGACACCAAAAAGAACTGTTGTGGTTTAATCCTGGCTGGTAACTAAGCACCACATGGCCACTTCCCGCCCTGTTTATTAGCAATACACTGTCAACCACTCTACAGTATCTTGCAGTCCATGGCACCGCTCTGATTTAGTAATTACTCCTTGCCCAATCACCTTTGCAAATTGTAAAGTCCTGACTTCCTTTCCCAACTCTCTCATTTTACTCCATAATTCAACAACATCACAGTTAAGAACTCTAAGACCAGTAACTAATAACCATCCCAATTCCCCACTAACCTGTAGGAAGAATCCAATGCTGTTTCACATGGCAATCCATGCATGCTGTTTCAGTTGTCTGAGGAACAAACATGACCCCATTAACAGCCCACTTAGCCAGGAGAGCACCCATGGGACTCCAGTACTCAGTACTGGACCATATTGGAACAAGGGGAGTGACTGTCATGACTTCCTCAGTCACTGACTTCTTTCTTAGCCACAACATGGTTGTTTCTGGATCTTGCTGCCTACACCAAATGTGTGAGCCAGCACAGGCAGGACACAAGAACAACCACAAAACTATGGATGAAAGGCAAAGAGTAGATTTATTCTCATTACCTCAGAAGCCAGGGGATCTCCACAGCTGCACTCTGGCAAAGGCACACAAGTGAGAACGCAGGCACTGCAGAGCTCGGTCCTTGCTAGAGAGACCAAAAGCTTTTGAATATGTTGCTTTCGCCTGTATATCAAGGATCCTTGCAGGTGTAGTTTTCCACTGTGCTCAGATCTTTCCCACAGTAGGGCAGGAATCTCAAGGATGGTCAATAAAGTGCCTCTGGGTCCTTCACAGGCCTGTGTTACCTAAACATGGATAGTCTACTTGTTATGCACACAAAGCTGAGCAACAATTAGTGTGATATATGTGTTTTTCAACACCCCAGCTGGAAGTCATTTGAACAGGTTTAAAATCCTCCTTGCCTGTCTTCTGTCATTTTCCCACAATCTGCCACTATTTCCTTTAATTTTTTTCTGTTGCTTCGTGTTAAGCACTGCACCCATCAATAGATGGCCCATCTATATCAGAGGCCTCCAAAATCATCATACTGCTGCAACAGTCAGACCAATTGCTTTTGCAGCACAGGTGACCATTCACCCCAAAATACCTGGAGTGGTGATCATTCTGCAGAAGAGGAAATTCTAGTCATTGAAGAAGTTATTACAAGATGCAGCACAGAGATGTCTTGAGCAAGAAACCTATTTGCAGGCCAATAAGGTAGGAGTCATCCTTCAGTAGTGGATTTGCAGATGGGGAGAAACACGTTAAGTCAGAGAAGGCAAAGGTTAGAAAGCAGCAAACATCTGAACATGACTCAGTGAGAAAAGGAGAAACAATGAACCTCACATGGGAGAAGACAAAGCAGCTAGGGCAATGGGTAAAAATGATTGCAGACTCTTCAGTCTAAAGGGATATCTGATGTGGTGGGAGTGGAAGAGGTAGGGCAGGAAGCTGTTTCAATAACTGAAATAAGAAAAACAAGGAATAAAAATTTTACTGTGATCTGATAATGAACCTCCATGAAATTATTGTGGAGAGACAAAAGTTCAGCACATAGGCTCACCAGAGATGGGCCTTCATCGCAGTACATGTAACTATACAGAAAGGTGCATTTCGCTGTGCAACAGCAGATCTTGAAGCAATGTGTTATGTTATGGTATCACCTGGAGCGTACAGGTCTTGTTATGATGAAATTGCTAAGGTGGTCATGGGCCTCCAGTATGATTCAACGGAGTTTTTTGCCACACTAGGTGACACTTATTCAAGTCATTTATCCAGTTTTTTATGAAATTCAGAAGACCCAACTGTGAGTTGAACTGTATACTTTTAACCATGTGTTAATGGATTCTGGCAAATGGTCTTCTCAGTCGTGTGAAAATATAAAAACAAAAAATGGGAAAGTGTATTTTTGAAAATTCACATGGCAAATTTTGACAATCACACAATAGCTAGAACTTACACTGAGGCAAGGTTTGCCTCATTCAAGTGAAAGACAGTTTTGTTTGTCATTACTGTGATACTCTGGGCTCATAAAATACTGTGTTGTTTATTTATTAGCCTGTCCTGCAATCTCATACAAACAGATTTTACAAGCCCTTTTCCAGGGGCATCCATATGCCTCACACATATTAACATATCATAGCTATATGAACTTACATTCATCCAACCCAGGTTACAGAAAGGCATTTATTGTTCAGTTATAATTATAGTGACTTTCAAAATAACAAATTACAAATCTTTATTACTTGCTGCTAAATAGTGAAATAGTGTGCTAAGCAACAACAATAACAACAAAAAAAAACCAACGAAAGAAAAACCACTAAACAAAACCAAAAAAATGTTGTACAGAGCAGAGGGAAGAGAATTCATCACCAAAGTACTTCCAGAAAATTCCTAAGTATGTTGTTTAGGATGCCTGCAGGCAAAATGTGTTCAGAGCTTGGTAAATGATTTATCTATGCTCTCCAATGTTTTGTGAAATCTAGTAATTGTGCCATTAAACCAAGAGTGCAAGAGCTGAGTTTTCTGTCTGTATCTTGTATTTTTAGCCAGAACAGCTGCTTGACCTTGAAGAAGTTGTGGCAGCATTTCTCAGGTATGTTAACCCACTGGTAGGTTAGCAATTCATCCTCCAAGACCTGCATGAATGTCTCTTTGTGAGTTTGTGTGCATGTCTGCACGCATCTATTTTATACCACATTGATTGTCCTTATCATCTCACCACTTGAGAAGTGCTGAGTTCCAGTGTTTCTGTACCAGGGCACTTTTGACTTAACTATAAAACCCCTTTTTGTATTATCTCTGTTGTCATTAAATCTCTGCCTATCACATAGGAATTCAAATGCACTGACTGATTGTAGGAAGAGTCTTTTGCTGAATGAATGTGCTTGTAACTGCAATTATACCCGTAATGAATATTACATGTATTGTCTCTTTGCATAGTCAAGCCCAGAGTAAGTGTGGCAAGGTCAGATTAGTAAGTGACAAAGAAAACATTGGCTACTACAGTGCAGAGGATTAAACAGGTAGACAGATTTCACACTGCCCAGTGCTCCTTCACCACTGCTTTTCTTCTCACCACTTCTGTTTCTGCCTGTTTGCACAATTGTTTCTGTCTGTATAAAATGCAAGGTTAGACTAGAAGTACTTCACACCTGCTACACATGAAACTCTTGATCAGTCAGCATTCCATATATAATGTAGTCTCCATTACAATGGAAACAGTAATTTCAGCTTTTAAACATTAATATCTGTTAGGTTATCTGCTTCCACAACTGAATGGTCACATGTTACATGAATTCACAGAAAAATAGCCTTGCAAAACTCAAAGTCATATTGTGTTATTCTATGACATTGTAATGAACATTTCATTTCCAATACACATTGTTCTCCACTCTACAGGTGTAAGATTTTTCAACTGCACAAAGCTTATAAGATTGACCAGCACATCTCCAGTGTCAGGTCTGTGCACACTGTAGGGTATTCTGAGCTTCATCATTCAATTGCAGATTTCATGGAAATCCTTCAGAGGCAGGTGGCAGCAGAAGGTCACCAAAGAAAAATGTCATAAAAGAAACATAACCTAGGTAGATTTAGAGATTGCATGCATGGCTTTTTTTGTGTGTGTGGATATATGCTTACATATCTTAACACTGCTTCAGCAGGAAGTTTACACAGGCATTGCATAAAGATTTGGCAGGACACATGGCAATGACATACTTTATTCTAGGCCCAGATTCATAAAGACAAGGGAACAAGTTTGCAGACGCAGTAAGAAAACTCACTCGCCAGGCTACATTACAGGAAAATCAGCCACAAGTCCACCCTGTAACTTCTTATTTCTATTACAAAAAGCTAAGTAGGAGATGTCCTAAGCATCTTTCAGAGTTGTCATTAGAAACCTGACAAAAGAAGATACCACTATCCTCAACTGACACCTTCCTTATCTCTTTCCAGTTGAGCAATCTGCTTAAAGATGTCACTCAGCTCTCTCCTAAAACAGGTAGACACTCTCCAGAAAATGGATTCAGAGTGTATAATTCTAACATAATTAACATGCAATCCCTTTTCTTCAAAACAGAATTGCAGTTCCCTATGGTGCAACAGCTCAGGTTCTGTAAGCAGTTTTTAACAGCCAGTGGTGCTTTGGGGCAGACCACTGAAGCTCCAATAAACTAACACTGAAATACTACATTGTGGAATTTTGTGATTTTACAACATTTTCTTTCAAATCTGCAGGAAAAAATGAGTCCTTGAGACTATTAAGTTGGAATGTCACCTACTTTGTTGGTTCAGAATATTTAACAAAGGAGAGATAGGAAAAATTTTGGGTGTTGACTGAAAGAAGACAACATGCAGTCTTAAAATTGAATCTGATGGAAAAATTGTTTCAGAAACCTGACTATTCATGCACTTCACAGGTACTTCTGAACAAGGAAAAATCTGCTGATATACTATTTTCTCTTCATTAACTAGTAACCAGGGTATGATAAGCAAAGCTTGTCAAATGAGAAATGCTTACTCAAAAAACACGCATGTTCCTTCATTAAGATGGTGCAATAAGGCATAAATATGCTAATAGTTGATTTTGCTTTATGGGTTTGTTACAATGACATGGAATTACAGTGAATAAGCCTCATAAACTTTCAAGGCTTTATCTACCTTTGGAAGTTATACAAAGATGGAAGTAATTACTTAATTTGGGGTTCTAATTGTGCTTTTCTACCAATAAGCAGAAAGCCCTAAAGATGGCATAATTATATTGAAATATAGAGTGACATTACCAGTTATGCTGTGCACTAGTAGATCTTCTTCAGTACAAGTATTTCCATATTGGTAGAACATAATCTATCTGGGAACAGAGAAAAGAATGTTGTATTGTTCTTGTGGTTAACTTGGAAGCCAGGATACTTTGTATAGCATTTCCCTCAAAAGTATTAAGCACGTACAAAGGACAAAACAACTTACTTGTAAATATCTGTGCATATTATTTTCTCAGTAAATATACTACTTGGAAATTAAGAATATAAATATGACCCAAAGCCAAAATATTTTAGAAAGACCCTAAACTTCAGTTATTGATTGCCTGCTTCTACATGACTTTTTTTCTGCAACCAGAGATTCATTCTAGATCTGTGCAGGCTTTGCTTCATGACACATTGCATTCTCAGTGTCCAAGAGACCAAATTATCTTTCAGTAATGATGCCATAAATATACTGCAGCTTCACTGAGCACTGTAAGGTTAATCTGATATATATAAAGTGCTCAAACAGAATTCATCTCCAAGCTCATGCATAAAAATGAGAAAACTTTTTGAAGTTCCTGTCAACCAGTGAACTTGAAGACTCTGTCCTATTATCAAAGAAAATGTTTGGAAACAAATGTTTCTGAGACCTGTGGATTTGTTAAGCAGAAAAGAAAAGCATTTACAGAAGGCAGTTGGGAATTAACCTATAGGTAGACTTCTGCTGACTTCCTTCATGCACTAATTATGTTCTAGAAATGGACAAAGACTAGCTTACAGGATGTGTTCTGTCTTGCAAGAGTTGGCCATCGTTTCACTGAAACACTCTCCTGCTGTATCATGTACTTGGGAGCCACTGTTTCCAGGTGTTGTGGCATAGTGTCTTGGATGAGGAAGGCAAGATGTTCTAATTGTGGGACAAAGTAGGTAGGGTAGCTTCAGAAACAAACAGTGATAAATGCATCGAGAAGATTGAGAAGAACCTCTAAATTCCTTACTTAAATTCTTCAAGTTTAGCTGGACCGGTTTAGCCAATAATCATAAGAAAGCTCAATGTGACCAGCCCAGGATGATCTGAAGCTTGTTTAAAATCTGTGTTGTCAATTCTAACAAGACGGCTGATCGTCTATTTATTAGGAATGAAAATTGCAAAATAATCTTCCAAGTCAAACCACAGAAGATGGCTTGTGCCTTTCTTGTTTACACAGAACATCCTTAGTTTGTTTTTTCTATAGATCTTGCACCATAAGAACATAACATGACACAAAGTTACTACTTTTTATGGTCCATTTCCATTCTCACATTTACTACTGCTGTACCTACACAGAAGAATCATAGAATAGTTTGGTTTGGAAGGGACCTTTAAAGGTCATATAGTCTAAGCCCCTGCAGTGAGCATGGATATCTTCTGCTAGATCAGGTTCCTCAGAGCCCCATCCAACCAGACCTTGAATGTTGTCAGGGTTGGGACATCTACCACCTCAGTGGGCAACCTGTTTCGGTGTCTCACCACGCTCATCGTAAAACATTGCTTCTTTATATGTAGGCTAAGCCTACCCTCTTAGTTCAAATCCATTACCCCTTGTCCTGTCACAATGGGCCCTCCTAAAAAGAATCTATTCTTGTGTTCAAAATATAGATTATCAAGCTCGAAAGAAGTATTAAATATACACCAAATCCATTTGGTTTCCATATATGGCATATTACTGTGTTTTGTAAGATCCTCACCTATACTTCTTTTGTGATAGTGTCATTATTTTCACAGAGGTATGCTTGAAGAATACTGCTTGCATCTCAGACCAACTTTCATACTTCTCATCCTATTAATATGGTAATTACATATTCTGTTCTAATATCAAATATTCATTCTTTTTTCTTTCAAAAATGCTTTAGATTTATAACTAGATCATTGAGAAGAAATGACACAAAGTATGTATGGCGTTTATGAGACTTCAAGGACTGTAATAGAATAGCTGCGATCATCCCAGACTGTTTTTCCTAACAAAGGACCCTCAAGCCCTTGCATAGCTGATTAAATAATGTTTGTCCCAAGAAAGCAACGGCAGAGCTCCTTGAGCACTTACACCTTTCACTGTGCACATGTGAAACTTCATTCTTCAGTAGGAAAGAATACATAATATTAAAAATGACCCAGAGACATTCATCACAGAAATACTAAATCTTCAGGAAAACAGAAATAGGGCAAAGGTAGGGCATTAATTCAGACTGTCATCAACATTAAATTGGCATCATGAAGATCGCTGGACTAAAAAAGGTGGAAGTAGCACCAAAATATCCATCTGACTGACTCTGCCCCATGGCACATGTCATTCTGTAATAGGTAGGGCAGAGTTTACAGCAACATGATGTGCAGTGAGCTCTCCTTCATTTTTCTCTTTCTGTATCTGCATCTTTCAGAGTCCTTCAATTCCAGAAACAAGTAGGAGAATTTGCACAATAATGAACATATTTGCCAAAAATGAAGCAAAGCTCACAGAAACCTGATAATTTGTTCAGGTAAGGTCTACGTAATTAATTTTCCCAGACTGGATTTAGTAAATATGAATATGACGCTTTCAGGATGATCAAAATAAGGAAAGATAAAAGTGTTTTTCACCTATAACAAGCTGCCTTAAATACATTTTACTTTAAAAAAATAAGAATGCTCCTCAGGAAGTATTGTTTTCACCAAGTGACAATTGTCAGAAATTCATAGCACAGAACTAAATCCAAGGCACCAGAAGCTAAACACATCCATATGATATAGAAAGAAAAGGGATGAGGATTAAGACTACTAAAGACAAATGGCTGCCACAAAAGGCAAAGGAAACAACTACCCTGCAGTAATCAAAGAAATAGAACTAATTTCATAATTGTGACAGAGGACACAAAAAGACTGAAATTGCATCAGGTCATCAAGGTGTTATAAAAATGGTAAGACTGGATAAGTGCATTATACTGCTTCTCCCCAAAACATTTTCTTTTGAATAATCTAGCCAGACAGGTCTGCAGTGTATCCCAGGTACACACACAGACTTTAATTTCAAAATGCATTTAATAATATTCTTGATTCCAAAATACAGGAAACAGAGAACCTACATCTCCTTTCAGTATCTGCCTACTTCATCTTCTCTTGGGCTGAGGCATCCTCTGTTTTAGTTTGGTGACTTACAGTAACAATAGGGTATTACACTTCAGGAAATCTGAGATAAGATACTTTAGCATGCATTTTAAAAAAAAAGATTATCACTAAACATAATAAACAAAAAATAAACCCTTGTGGATGAATTAATCTGGAAATCTTAAATTGTAAAATACACATGTAGCTTTTAAGACATCTCTAAAGAAGTTTGGGCACATTTTTTGGTAAAAATAGATTAGGTTTTAGGAAAAAGGGATTGGTTCCTTTAAATGCATTTTAAAAATATTTCTATTGATTTGTTTTCTGAAAGAGAG
Organism: Actenoides lindsayi; assembly: GCA_025331215.1. Classification (NCBI taxonomy): domain Eukaryota; kingdom Metazoa; phylum Chordata; class Aves; order Coraciiformes; family Alcedinidae; genus Actenoides; species Actenoides lindsayi. Next base: position 67,900 of record WTSP01010235.1, read on the forward strand.
ATGCCCATTTTTATGTTCAGCTCTAATGAAATTAGTCATTGCTACCAAACATACTGCTTTGGAGTAGGAAGTTTTATTTATAGATGTAAATGACAAATGCATGTTAAATACAGAAAAATAATTATGTATAGCACTCTAAAGACACATGTTTTCATATTAGGGAAAATAAAATGTTCTTTTTTTTATATGGGAGAACCTAATATAAGTGATAACACATTGTCCTGCCATAAGAAATACTTATTCAAAGTTACAGATGCAGTTATTCAGCAGCAGATTGTAATAAACTTAACACTTTTGCTTTGTGTGTTGATTTACCTCCAATACTTTATGGCAAGTACCTGACAAGTTTTTGCTACAAGAAGTCAATTTTTTTAATGTTGAATAGGAAAAAAAAAAA
>WTSP01010235.1:68442-79474 GCA_025331215.1 Actenoides lindsayi
TTTGGGGAGGGAGGGGGGTTAACAGAGAGCATCTGTTATAGGTCTAAGGGGCTGCCCTGACCCTAAACCGTGACATTTATGAACCTACAATCTAAAAGAAGACAAATATATCATGTATCCCTGTTACAGCTTAACCACCATCTTTCCCAAGTTTAATAGCAGATGTGGGGACCCTGGCATTTTTTGAAAAGTGTAAAGGAGGATATAGAAAATGGTGATAATTATCAAGACGACAGTGTTCAATCTTCAACTTAATGAGACAGCAGATACCAAGAAACTGTTTGAAGAGTGTAATGAGATTAAAAATACAAGAGTTCACACAAAGTGAGCCCAGGACAGATGGGCCAGCAAGAGGTAATGAAAAGCTCATTTGCAGAAGGATAATTGATGTAACAGTGTATTTGATCTAAATTTTCTATCTTAATGTAAAAAAGCCAGAGGACATAAAGAGCATATGTACAATAGCAGTGAAAATGGAACAACAAAGGTAGGACATAGAGTTTCCATCTTTTTGAAAAAGATGTTAAGCTTAATGAAAACAAGAATTTCTGATTCAACAATAATAATAATTTTAAAAAGTTTAAAGAAAATGTACTCATAGAATGCTCTTTATCTTCATTTTTTTTCTGTAAGAAAGAAGCAGCCTTTTTTTCTAATGCTCAATCAGTAAAATAACATTTTAATGGACAGCTGAACAAAATCCCAGCACTAAAAGTTGTGATCCAAGCATGTAAAATGAGACCATCAAATTTTTTTCCCCCTCAGACCTCAACCATATAATTAAAGCTCATTTCTACTCCTTCTTACTAGTTATATTTCAATAAAAATACCAGTCAACAGAACAGAGCTGAACCACTGCATTAAGCTTATAAGTTTTATCTCATATCCTATGCAGCAGAAGAAAAAAATAAAATTAAAAAAAAATAATCAGAAAACCTTAAAACTTTTCATATGTTTCAAATGGACTTTTGGCTTGCGAGACAGTTTTTCCATTTAATACCTATATCATCAAAACAAGTGTCAAAAAGTTGGGAACAAAAGGGAAAGAAACAAGGGCCGTAGGGAAGATGGTAGAAAGTGGTACTATCACCTTTCTGTTACAGAACAATACACTCAAAATATTTAATATTTAGAAACTTTGATACATAATATTTTATGTAAGCCCAGGAAATGTATGCAAATTACAATCTTATCTTCTTTAAAACAGTGACACAATGGAAATCAGTTACCTTTGCCTCAACAAGGAGTTCTAAGCACAAAGATTATATTTGAAGTGAGACTTTTCATTCTGTTTTTTTTAAAGAATATAATGAGATCAGTGAGAGGCAGTCAAAAATAGCGTTGGGGTGAAATAAGGATGGAAGATAAAATTATGGCATGTGATCTACTTACTGTTTTTATCGAATGCACTACAATGCAAAAGCAAATAATTCTGTAGAGAAATGTAATCTCCAGATAATTCTCCAATGCTCCAACATGATTTATTTTTATACAAACTGTGCTTCTTGTTGTCAAGTTGTGAACAAATAAATAAGCTACATGGGCAATTTTTTTTTTTTTTTGTGTCAACACGTGAATGTTTGTACCTCTTGGAGCTCTTATTGCTTGCAGAAATAAGGCTTCAAACACAAATGTGCGGTGAAATATGTTCAAATATAGTCCTGAAATTCCAGAACACCTTAGCTAAGATACTTTAATAGAAACTTCAAGTTCTGTATGCAGCAATATCAAGGTCATGCATGAGTAGGAGGAACACAAAAAAGTACATAACAAAAAGAATGATGACACTGACCAGAATAGTAATTGTCATTCTGGAGTCTTCCTTCTCCCCTGTCCCATCTCCAGCTCATTTGCCTCTACAACATTCATGTCCCTTTGTATTTGGTTGTCACAAATGTTCTCAAAGTTGTGTTTACTGGCATTGGTGTTTGTTTGAACAGCTCATACCTCATCAGCAGATTTATCAGCTCTAAATAACATCATTCTTCTCATATGTGGGACCATGGCTTACAGGCAATGGCAACTGTGTAGCTAAAAGTGCCTTCCACTAGAAGGTACCTGAACTCATGCTCACTTACAAATGTTGCTGCTGTGCAGTCTTCCTGTTGCTGACTATGTGTCTTGTTAAATATCTTTTTTTTTTTTTTGCAGTAGTGTCCATGAACCAGGCTGGTGCTTTCTTAAACAAAACTGCTGTCAGCACAAGGCAGGGGACCTCATGTAAGTACAGGCTGGAAATAATCTGAACAACTTATCAGAACAATATTTAATATTTTCTGCTGCAAAGCATCAGGCAAGGTTGCCACTGGTGCCATTTTTCTAAGAAAGACCTCTCTCCCAAATGTGATTGTTCACACACGCACATTTTCTAGGACACCTACCAAAACGGGTCAACACCAGTACTCCACATTCAGATCCCTCTCCATTTAGCAGAGATCACAGAATCACAATGTTCTATTAATGATTTTGGAAACACACACACAAAAAAGTTTTATGTTTGCTCCTTGTTTCCATTTCTTCCTACTTCACTTACGATGTTGAAAGCAGTTAGACTAACACATACATCTTCAAGGCTCTTCCTCCAGGGTAAGGTTGCTAAGACAGTTTGACATTTACAGCTCTGCACTATCCAAACCAGTCTTCCATATTCTCTGAAAGAGGTTTTCCTTGTTGATGTCATGTGTCATATTTTAGACATTCTGATTATCTAGGTTCTTTCAAGGAATAAGTTCAACTAAGTAACCCCATGAATTATTTTACCTACCACTATAATTGACTTTGGTTTTAGTACTAGTATTTCCAACAACAAATATATTTGCTGGATCAGCTTAAGCTAACATTTGCTTCCAGATTGAAGCACAGTCCTCATCTGCTCAAATATTGTCCATTGCTCTCATTTTGTTTCCATTTACTTTTGCTCATGTTGATATGACACTGGTTCCAGCAAAACTTTACAAAAGTGAAATAATCCTTTTAAATTTTCTTGCACATTTTGCCAATTCTATTTTTTTTGGTCTTCTTTACCAAAAAGGTTATTAAGCAGTGGAACAGGATGCCCGGAGAAATGATTGAGTCATCATCCCTGGAGGTATTTAAAACATGTGGTGCAGATGTCATGCTTAGAGACATGGTTTAGTGGTGGATTTGGCAGTGTTAACGTTAACAGTTGGACTCAATGATCTCAAAGGTCTTTTCACACTTAAATGAGTCTATGAATCTAAATTGGTTTATGCTCAGCCTTGCTTTCCACACAGAAAGGGTAAAATTCTTCATCTTGCATGAACTTTAGGCAAGACAAAGTGGTGAGCTTTAGATTTGCAAGTCCCTAACAATCCATGACCTACCTACTGCCAAGGCTGTTTTCTCTCTTCCGCAAAATATCAGTATCTGCAGTCAGAAAACCATCCCAGAAACATGTCTTGGACAACATATAATTCAGAAGGCAACAAGATGCTGAGCTTGTGTACTCATCTTACTGATACTCTTGGCTCTGGTATTAACTTCTTCCAACCTTAGGCTGGAAGACTTTCAATAAGCTGACATGTTGTAAAGCACCTCTGTATTCTCTGCTATTTGACCACTGGCCAAAATAGAGATGGAAGATGTTATTTAGTGTTCCATAACTGCTCTGTTATTGGACTATTGTGGGAAACAGTCCTAAAAAAGTAAAAATCTAACCTTGAAGTCTCAAGAACTCTTGTCCTCAGATCAGCTCAACAGAAGTATTTAACAACTTAGAACTGCATCAATGTAACTGTTGGTTAACACTAAATTTTAATTTATTTTATTTTTCCTATTTTTGTCTGCAGTTTTCAGTTGTTTGAAAGAGTCACTGGTGGAAAGGTATATGTTACAATCTATAAGAACAAATTTATTACCTCATTTGCCTCTTACAATTTATTTTTTTTTAATAAGGGAGAAGTAAAACAGCAATTGCCTTAGGCTGGGTCAATAGTTTTGTTGAGAAGCTAGGGCACTAAGTACTGATATAGGTAATCTACTGGTTTATTATTGATATGTGTTTTCTGTATTCTTAGATCTTTAACAGTAACAGTGTCAAGAATCAAGCATATGACTGGTCAAGATAATCACAGGGAACGTTTTGCAATGGAAGTACCATTCCTTTTGCATTGCACACAGACATCAAGAACTTTTAACTACAAATTACAGCAATGTCAAGACAGGAACAATCCCCATTTTGTTCCAAACCAGGTATAAGATCTTAGAGAGCAATTTTTTTATTAAATTCTAACCCTTTTGGCATTTAAAGGTAGCAACATCTGAAACAGTCAAAGAAACACAGGAGGATAAAACCCAAACTTGCTGGCATGGTAGTCAACACCATCCTACACAAATTAGGCCATTGCAGGTAAGGAAACTGCAGTTTCACTCAACTGCTCCTTGGCAGTCCAGTCAGTCAAATTCACTAGTTTTATACAGGCCCACTTTATAAAATGAACCAGTTTAGATAACTGACAGTGGCAAGGGCACTTTAATTAAATTAAGTGAATTTTCAGGAAACATCATGAATAAGATTTAAATGTGTTTTAGTCTACTGATGCCCTGTGAAGGATATTAATTTCTTTAAAGTTTTCCTAATAAAAATCGCCCAACAAAGAGTCAGAAACAGCAGAAACAACACAACAGGTCATGTATAAAGCTGTTTATTTAAACACCTGTATTAGTAACCCCAAAAACTGTGGTTCCTGCCAGACATCTTGACAGATGGAGCCTTTTGTAACTCTGAATAATAGTCCATGGCTGGGGACAAGAAATAAAGACCAGTCTCTTGCCAAAGTCTTGGCAAATTTACTGCAACATCTCATTACAAACACTGTGACAGGAGATTTTTTTTCATTTGTCTTTTCACACACACATGTTGGTCACAGCAGTATCTGTGTCCCTAATCTGATTAGCTCAATGGTGTCTAAAAGTCTCTACTACAGCTGTCAATTTACAAGAATCATTGGGCTAAAATAAAGCAGTGATTAACAAAGTAAAGGTGAGTATAGACATTTGGAAGCACAAGAAAGGATAGAAAATCAAATGACAGGTGACGTAGGCTCTACACTTTGAGATTGCTTCAGTCACTCACTTTTTTTGGCCTCCTTCCTGCACCACATTCATCTTTTCTGCCTAGCTTGTTTGTGCACGTGGATGATTCAACACCAAAAACTTCACAAGCCCCTCTAACAAAAGGCACAATCCTGTTCTTCTTAGTCAAAAGTGGTTTTGTTTTGTTGGGTTTTGTTTTGTTTGTTTTGTGGTTTGTTTTTTGTTGGCTTTTTTTTTTGTCTGAGTTTATTCTCATTAGTATAAAGAATAGAAAAATTCAGTACTACTCATGCACCTGTGTGAAGGCAAAAACAACACCTTGCACATTTCTTTGATAAAAATGCAGTTGACTGACTCCAAATTTAGTACTAAAGCACAATTTTCTTCTTGTTCAAAACAAAATGGTTTTAAGGTGACATGGAAAACAATACAGGCCAGATATGTAGGTAATGCTCCCACACCAGAAGAATCTACTGAATGAAACATAATGGATTTAATTTTAGTGGGTTTTTGTTTGGTTGTTTTGTTGGGGTTTGGGTTTTTTTGTTTTAAACTCCAAACTTCAGAAAGCAGCTCAGAACCATGGGATTGAAATGTGAATAAATCCCATAGAATTAGATATGTCTAAATCTTCACATGTTTAATTACCTTATAAAGGAGATTTGGGTGTTAATGTTAGGGCTTCTTTGTACTACGTTGGTGTTTTGTATGTTAGCTTACAAAGATTATATGCCTGGACAGTAAAACTACCTATTAAGATTTTAAAGCCATGTAGGAATTTACTTTAAATCAGGAAACAATATTTATCTAACACTGTTTATGATCCCATGTGCTTCTCAGTACCCTGGACAGAGTACTCATAAGGATAAGTGGAATATGTCACTGGAATCAAAGAGCATGTAAAGGATCTTGCAAAGCAATAAGGATGTATTTTCCACTATGATATGGATTTTTCAGCCTTACATTTCTTTTTCAAACATGTGTTGTACACTACACACTTTTCAAGTAAAGGTAAACCAATTGACTGCAGCAAGCACTATATATTGAACCTAAGAGTAAAACAGTTGCAACTTCAGACAGGGACTGGATTACTTGGACTTGATATTGTCTGGAAACAACCTGGTCTTGGCAACATCTGGAAATCCCGAGTCCCTGAGACCACGTGACTGTTGCTGCAGGACTCCAGGTGTCTGCAGCACAGGTCCTCCAAGCCTGCTTTGGTGGTGGCACAAGCTCACTCTCAGTACCCTAATGTTCTGATGCTTTGAAATGGTGCCAGACTTTGGAAGAAGAAGGAAAGCACAAATTACTGTTTCTTACCTCTGAAGTGAAACTGAACTTTGGGATAGAAACACCATAAGATGACATTTCTCCATTCAACAGCTGTTATTCCTGAAAACCATGAGATGCCATAAAAGTGTTCATGAAGCAGTCACTACATGTATTTCTGTTAAGATTTACTTTGCATTTACAATGCAGTGTGACAGGAAACAAATCGATCACTACCAGTTACCCCCATGTTTATTCCTGTCTCAGTGTATTCACTACTGGAAGACGGCAACCTATACAACATTACTCAATAAAAGGAAATCTTCACACTGAGAAAGTGTGAAGATTGCAAACTGAAGTACCCAAATCACAATCTCCTTTTAATTCTGTAATTATACATAGCTGGCTTCAATACCCTGTTTTGATGTTGTTGTTGTTAACAATATGTCTCAATCTGCCTTTCCTTCACAAGAAAGTAAGGGGTGCTGGACTGATAGCAACCTTGGAAATTTGATTCCAGTTTCCAAATGCAAATTAGCTAAACTGATAAGACCTTTTTGCAGTTTGAGGAGCTGTGAAAGCCTTGTGAACCTACATTCAAGCTAAGAATATTAACTTGACTTGAGAAAATTGCATATCCCTTATCCCTGTGCCTTACACCCACCTTGTTTTCTGCCCTCTGACTCATACCTGTCTAGGCCATAAGAAGCAGATGTCTTTATCCATGACTACACTGTAATTCGAGAGCCAACCACAGAGAGTGAAATACCTGGAAGGTCGGTAAGGAGTGTCCCCACTCTTTCTGCAGAGATGTGAAGGGGTAGGATTAACCCCTCCAAGCTCAGAACTGAAGGGACTAGCACTCACAGAGGAAGCAGCTTTTGGAGAACAAAGAAACAAAATTGTTCTAGCAAAAATGACCTTCATTTGGCTACAGGATTAGCCAACTTAAAAGAAATCCAAGTGACCAAAACACACACAATTTTGTTAGGATTCAATAACAGTCCACAAAGAGGACACAACGCTCCTAAAATCTCTGATAACACTCCAAAGATCCTGCAGATGTGTGAGGAAATCAATCATGAAATGTCACTCTCATTTAAGCTCTCACCTCCAGTCACCTCTTTTGCTCAAATGAAGTTAGAGAAATTTTGTATGAAGACATTATAAACCTGATATGTTGCCAATTACAACTTACATGTATCCCTGAACATAAAAATGCCCTCAAGGTTGATACAGTAAGAAATGTGGTATTTAAGCTATTGAACTATCTTCAAAGTTCAGCATTGGCTCAGGGGACATAATGGAGCCAACAGACATCTGCCAAAGAGACTAAAATCTAATCACAATTGTCTCCTATTCTCAGCCCAAGAACTTTTAGGGTATATATATGCCATTCAAGTATCAACTGGAGAGCACCCCATAGGGTTGTTACCAGACTTACTCAGAATTAAAATGCTTGGCTATTTGTAATTACAGTCATGGCCTGTGCTTCACATATAAGAGCATAGCATATTTTTTCCAAGGAAGAGGAAACTCATTAAAAAAATCTAGTATAGTTTACTGGAGACAGAATGGTATTATCTGAATTTTGCATGGATGTAGGTTTTAAATTCCTGCTCTTACACACACAGCTTTACAATCACAAATGCAACATGCAACCCATAAAGAACCCCTGCAGAAATTCTAGGAGCCACCAGCCACTCCTGAGAATGCAATCCCCAGCAGTGGTCTTCTTCCTTTTTTGTTCACAGGTTTTCCCCCAGGAAATCTTTAGCACCAGTTAGCTCCTGAAATTGCTGAGTCTACACAGCTGCTGAGCTCCCCTGCTCTTCACACCCTTCCACTTTTTTATTCTTTAGCTCCTTCATACTACACATCAGCAACAAGACAAAAGGGTATTTTTTTAAGTTAAATGTTAGCAATGTCTAATGCACATGAAAGCCGAAAAGTTTAATCTCTAGGTTGCTGTTAAATGCATACTTTGATTAAATATAACAAAGGGAAGACATACACACTCAAATGCTAATAAAATGCTGCTTCTCCCACAGTCACCATCATCTAATAAAGGTCATTCAATCTGTTTACAAAACAAATCATATTATTTTACACCCATGGGTAGCATTTTAGTTGTAGGAGGCAATTTCATTCTAATTTAATGGCAAAGAGGCATGCCTAACTTAAATACCCATTATACACACTCTCTGACTTGAAGGAAATTGCGTATTGTGAAGTGAGGTAGATGCATCTGCACTTGTTAAACTGTTAAAATTAATGTGTTTAAACTTTATTTAGTGCATACAATTTTATCCATTCTCCCAGAGTCCCTTAACTGATGTTAGATTTTAATGAATATATATAATATCTGTTGCAGAGGAAGAGGAACAAGTAGCATTCATGATCAAAAACACAAATCCAGCCATCCCTATGAAAATAACTCCATTTATCACTAAAGAATCCTATACCAACTCAAGAGTATTTCCACCTTTAAATTCAGCTACTGTGCTCCATTATTATATAATTATCTATTCAAGCCTACATTTAATAATAAATATCCTTGTAACTGTATAACTGGCATTTCATATTTAGTTGCTTGTTTTAAAGCAGTAGTTAACAGAGATGCATTGAGATAATGGCTTGCTTATACTAAATGCTATATATTCTGCCAGAGGTTTTTGAATGTAGAGTTTATAGAACAGATAATAGGCTTCTCTAGGGAGAGAGTAAAGGCACTGTATAGAAGCTAATATGGTGGACAGTGTGATTATAGAATCACAGACTTGCTATGGTTGGAAAAGACCTTTAAGATCACCAAGCCTAACAGTTACCTAACTTTATCAGGGCCATTACTATGCCATATCCTTAAGCACCATATCTAGATGGCTTTTAAATACATCAGGAATGGCGATCCAGCCACTTCTCTGATAACCATTTCTGTATAGAAGTTTTTCCTAATGTCCAACCTAAACCTCCCCTGGCATAACTTGTTGCCATTTCCTCCTTTCCTATTAGTTGTGACTTGTGAGAAGAGACCAACACTCACCTCTCTACAGCCTCCTTTTAGGGAGTTGTACAGAGTTACGAGGTCTCCCCTCAGCCTCCTTTTCTTCAGACTAAACAATCCCAGCTCCCTCAGCCACTCATAAAACTTATTCTCAAGACCCTTTACCAGCTTTGTTGCCATTCTCTGGACCCACTCCAGCACCTCAATGTCTTATTCTGTGGTGTCCAAAACTGGACACAGTACTCAAGGTGCAGCCTCACCAGTGCTGAGTACAGTGGGACAATCAATTCTCTAGTCCTGCTGGCCACACTACTCCTGATACAGGCCAGGATGCTAGTGGCCTTCTTGACCATATGGACACACTGCTGGCTGATGTTCAGCCAGCTGTTGACCCCCAGGTCCTTTTCCACTGGACAGATTTCCAGCCATTCCTTCCCCAGCCTGTAGCACTGCCTGTGGTTATTGTGTCCCAAATGAGGGACCTGGCATTTGGCCTTGTTGAAGCTCATATGATTGGCCTTGGCCCACTGATCCAGCCTGTCCAGGTCCCTCTGAATACTTCCTACTGTCAAACAGATCAACACTCCCGCCTAAATTGGTGTTGTCTGCAAACTTACTGAGGGTGCACTCAATCCCCTCATCCAGATCTTTGGTGAAGACATTAAACAGGAGTGGCCCCAGCACTGAGTCCTGGGGAACACCGCTTGTGACTGGTCACCAACTGGATTTAATTCCATTCACCACCGCTGTCTGGGACAAGCTGTCCAGTCAGTGTTTGATCTAGCAGAAAGTGAGCCCATTAAGGCCTAGGGCATGTGGAATAATGACTGGAAGTGACTTAGAAATTAAAATCATATTAAAGGTACAGTATTGTTCACACATTAAGGAAAGGTATGACATTGAAGAAACTTTTCAGGGTAGAGTGCAACTGGTACTCAGGGAATCCATTTTACAGCAGTTCCCTAGGCAACACTGCCTGCAAGCAGCACAGCACAAGGAATGGAGTGGAGTGAAGATTCCATGGTGGCCAGGCCCTGTGAGATTACAGCAGAGATGGTAACTTGATGGTACCACAGGACTGATAAGCTGCCACCCTGGACCAACAGTCTTTCAGTTTTTGACAAAGTACTGTCCTTTGTGTGAACTTTGTTCATTATAATGTCATTATAATACCAAAACACACCACCATCCCAAAGGCTACCTGCCTCCAAAGTGCGACCATCCCTGACTGAGCTTGTGCTCTGAATTTTCTTTATCTATACCTTTAAAAGCGAAGTGAGAGAAATCTACACAAATCGTAATAAAGGTATGTATGACTAGAGTCACTCAAGCTCCACCGTGAAGGTGAAAAATAATATTAAAAAGGTTTAAGTAAGGGGGGATGTCAGGGAAGACATCATCGTGGACAAGTCAGGGTAGATACTGTCTCTCACCATCTCTGACTCCTGGGATCAGTTGACGGGCTGAACCTCGCTCCCCCCCACACAGGGACGCCTCTCTGGGCATGCTCCAGTTCCCCAATGTCCTTCTTGTGGTGAGAGGCGCAAAACTGAACACAGTACTCGAGGTGCAGCCTTACCAGTGCTGAGTATAGGGGCAGGATCACTTCCCTGGACCTAGTGGCAATACTATTCCTGATACAGGCCAGGATGCCATTGGCCTTCTTGGCCACCTGGGCACACTGCTGGCTCATGTTCAGGTGGC
>WTSP01010235.1:79574-100899 GCA_025331215.1 Actenoides lindsayi
CAAGTCGACAATCTAGGTCTTCTACAACCCTCTGCAGAGCCTTCGCACCCTCTACCAGATCAACCCTTCCCCCCAGTTTAATATCATCTGCAAACTTACTGAGGGTACACTCAATCCTCTGATCCAGCTCATCAATAAAGATGTTGAACAGGACCGGTCCCAGTACAGAACCCTGGGCAACACCACTTCTGACCAGCCTCTAGCTGGAATTAATTCCACTAACTACTACTCTCCGGGCTCAGTCTTCCAACTAGTTTTTCAGTCAGCAAAGCCAGTCAAACTGGCACAATTAGAGCTCTCAGTCTCCTTAGCCAATTACCACTCTTTCAATTTAGAAAACATCTAGTTACCAAAAATTTACCTTTAACTTTCCAAAAGTCTAAAGAGCTGTCTTTAACAACACAGTGTCGTCAATTTTCTTCCACACAAATTTTGTGAATTCCTTCCTTAAAAATATCTTTAGCCAGAAGCAAAACAGATGTAACTAAAAGCCAGTGACATCTTCTCTCTGCATGTGTATACAGTGATTTAAAAGAAAATACTTTTTACTTCCTCTAAAGGGATCATACAGAGATTTTTAACTTCCTTGACAGAGCACATAATGGGCCAAAGAAAACAGATTTGAACATAATGACATTATTAAGGGAATGCCTATGCAGCACAGTAAATTTGTGTAGAGATATGCGAGGTGGATTAAGGACAAGTACAATATTTTAACATAGGCTTCTATTTCTAGTTAATTACCTCTGTTAAGAGGCTGGAAATTAGCATGGGTGTAATGTGGAGCTAATGTAGCACTAATGTAGCCACACTGTTTCCACTAGTGATGCTCAGGCTACATGTGGGTATAAAGTAGTATGTGTGCTATTTGAAATTAGCTTTAGAGACTTGGTTTACCCAGTAGATTTTTTTCCTTCTTGTGTAGTCAATACACAAATTTAGACATAAAGCCAAATCAGTGTGGAACAACCTTGAATTGCACTGTAGGGTTTTTGCACTTTTCTCCTCTCTACCCTTGTATTTATCTTGTATGCCCTTACAGAACAGCTTGAGTATTTGTTATTAACTTCAGAATGCCATACACAGATTGATTTTGTTTGAAAGAACACTCATGTTTTGCTTTTTAATGGCAAAATTTGCATTTGCATGTTAGTAGATCCTCTTTCAAGCCCTCTCACCAGTAAGTAAATAACATCTCAACATTAATAAACAAAGGTCACAATGGTATTGGATAAATGAACATTTTAAACCTACAACATTAACCCCTGGGATGTGACAGAAAGCTCCAATTAATTGTAAAAAAAGAAAATAAAAAAATTTACAAGATGCAGCATCCTGTTTGCTGAGGTGGGTAGAATGAATTCTCATTTAAAAAGAAAATTTTATCTTTCTAGTGAAGACAGTTTATATAAGTCTTCTGTCAGAGTCTTTTCCCCTTTCAACGTAATTGGGATCACTAAATGTTTGATAATTATGTTAAATTTTGATTCCCTTTTTTAATTATTTTTTTTTTCCCAAAATAAACTTATGCTTGTAACCACTGACTTACCTTTGCTAGCCTGAGTTCACGAAATCCTGGAAATTTACAACCATTTAGCAAGAAGAAAATTATTTCTTGCTGGCTTGATCAAGTGAGACCAGAATACTTCGTCACAACCTCTGGAGACATCAACAACAGTTAAATGCTGCAGATCAAATACAAGCTATGCCTTTTATATTCTTCCTGATTTGTGAATTCTCACTGCACTTTTCACTCAACTTCGAAATTACATAAATAAAAAGGTCTTCAGAATTCCTAGCTGTAGGTGGGGGACTGCATAGCAGATTAACCCAGCCTGCCACCTCCTGGCTGTGCAGCCCTTTCCATATACCTTTGGCATCAAACTCCCTCCTCACATGCAGCTGGGAGGTCACTCATGTTGGCAACAAGTGCTACATGCTAGTGGCACTCCTAATAGTACTCAGTAATACCTGTTGAAAGATGAGGATCTGTTGAAAGTGGCATTGATTTTGTTCCAGCGAGTCTTAAAAAACATTATGATAGGCATACAAATAGAGTCAGGTGTTCTCTCATTACTCAGGAATAAGAAAAAACATTTTCAATATCCCTGGCATTTTAAAAGGCATGTGGAATCCATGAAAAGCAGTACTTGAACTGTTACTTCCATTTCCCTTCAAAGCACTTCATCTGGGAAGAAAGGTGGTTTTAGAAGAACTAGGGCCACATTCCTGCTTAGCAGAGAATCTGTGCTGTTGCCAGTTGAGGTTCACTCCTCTTGCTAAGCACATGCAAGGATGCAATCACACTGATTTCAGGAATCTTCATAAAACACTGGAAAGTGGCATTACTCTCTCACTTTAAACATTCATTTGTGCATATTAATTTTTCTATGCCACACATTTATTATGAAAACACAAGCAACTGGAAAAAAAATAAGCACTGTACTTAATTTTTTTGAGCACAAAGGTGCTTTACTGATAAAAACCTGCTTCTGAAGAAAACATAGAATCTATCAGATCTGTGACTGATTTTTGATGTTCACACCACATTTCAAAGTTGCCGATATTTTATGTATTCATTACAGTTTAAGAATTTCTTCTCAGGTTGTTTTTCTAGTATCCCATAAAGGGCCATAATGACTACTGTATTAGCAAATTGCTATTCTTCTATATTTAGAAAAAAACAATGTGAGTAGAAGAACCACTATCCTGTGTCGTGCAGAAGAATTCTACCAGTACACTAAGAAAGGTGAAGAAAGAACTCATAATTTTTAATTTTAAATTTAAATCACAGGCAAAATACAGTAACAATAAATCCACAAGTTAATTTTAAAATTAAGTTTTGTAGTTCATCTGAACGTAATAATACAGGCTGCCCAATACAGAACTATCAGAAAATGCCCTAGTTATGAAGCATAGTTGAAACTATGCTGCAACTGCAATCCTCCAAAGACATTTTCTATGTTTGTCTGGCAATCCTCCTACTCCATAAATAGAGATTATAGGAAATGCTTATGAAGAATTTGTCCACCAGGGCTAAATAAAGTAATTAAAAGACAAGCACCATTGGAAGTTCTGTGCCTGATGCTGAAAGTCCAAAAAGTACAGAGTTAACCACAGAATCACAGAATGTTAGGGGTTGGAAGGGATGTCGAAAGATCATCTAGTTCAATCCCCCTGCCAAAGCAGGATCACCTAGATTAGGTCACACAGGAATACGTCCAGGTGGGTTTTGAATGTCTTCAGAGAAGGAGACTCCACAACCCCCCTGGGCAGCCTGTTCCAGTGCTCTGTCACCCTCACTGTGAAAAAGTTTCTCTTTACATTTACATGGAACCTGCCGTGTTCCTGTTTGCACCCTTTGCCCCTTGTTCTATCATTGGAAGTCACTGAGAAGAGCCTGGCTCCATCCTCCTGACGCTCACATTCTCCATATTTATAAACATTAATGAGGCCATCCCTCAGTCTCCTCCAAGCTAAAGAGACACAGCTCCCTCAGCCTTTCCTCATAAGGGAGATGTTCCACTCCCTTAATCAATTTTGTCGCTCTGCACTGGACTATTTCAAGCAGTTCCCTGTTCTTCTTGAAATGAGAGGCCCAAAACTGGACACAATATTCCAGATTTGGCCTCACCAGGGCAGAGTAGAGGGGTTAAAGTAACAGAGGTAAAGCTATCAACTTCAATTACTAAAAGCAAAATTATAAAAACCATGAATTGCCTGCTAAGTTTCTTTATTTAAGTAACACAATAGAGTCTCTCTGGTTGTGCTGTTTCATGGTCATTGTCCAAGAAAGACAACTATTACAGATTACTTAAAATCATCCCTTATCTTCGAAATTTAGAAAAAATGCTTCTCAATCACTATTTGTCTTCCTAAACTCATGTGCCTCTGTTAAAGAAAATCTAAACCCAGATAAATTAATTTTCTTGCTCTTGCATGATTTTTCTATACTCTTAACTTCAGAACCTCTCATATAAACCTTCTGACCTTGTGCAAGGGCCACTAATGCCATTTTCCAGCTGTACTAGAAGCAGAAGACAATCGCCTCCAATGGGCAGTGACCTGATAACACTACCACCACTCATCAAAATGCAGTACTCTTCATAATGTAGCCAGATGACTGTGCTGAATACCTTTTGACAAACAGCTAAGGTATCTATAGCCTCTAGAATTGGTTAGTGATAACTGAAACTTTGGAAAAGAGAAAAAATTATCCTCTCAACCAATTGACTAATATGAATGTGGTTTTTAGTTTGTGGTCTTCAGAATCCTGAAGGTTTCATAATACAATTTTAAGCTTGTCAGATGAGGAATGGTTTAGAAAAATGAGTTTGCATATGTTATCTAGCAATCCACAAGGATGTACTTTCTGAAGTGTTCACACTTTCCTTTGTAAATTATCAAAAAAT
Source organism: Actenoides lindsayi (assembly GCA_025331215.1). Classification (NCBI taxonomy): domain Eukaryota; kingdom Metazoa; phylum Chordata; class Aves; order Coraciiformes; family Alcedinidae; genus Actenoides; species Actenoides lindsayi. Next base: position 83,987 of record WTSP01010235.1, read on the forward strand.
TGAAAACTGCTATCTACATAAATCCAGTGCTTTACGTATTTCATATTACAATATATTTAGCTAGTTGTATTTTTGTCACGGAGCAACCATGGAGAACCTCCAATAAATTCTGATTATTTCATATCAATTAAAATGCATCATTGACCCTGCAAGGATGAAGAATTATCAGGTCATAGAGCTAACATATTGTTAAATTTATGGTTAATCAGATTATTGCAGACCATAAATATTCATGGTTAAAGTGAGACAGTTTTCATGAATAGTCACAAGTACAAAAAGACTAAATTTGTGAATCTGTATGGACATTGTTAACATAGACACTGTTGGTAGCTCTTTGAAAGGTTGAATTTAACAAAATTGTCTTTACAAATTTGGTCACAACAGTTGTGTAAGGTGCCTTTATTCATACCATTCCTGCTTTGACCATAACTTCCATCTATATGTACAGCCATAGCAAAAATATACTAGAAACATACCATCTGCAAAAAAGTCAAATTGGTTAAACTATACTACTCTCCTCCCTTGAGGTCTCCCAGAATTACTGAAACAATGACTTTGTCTAAAGACAGACTTAGTCTAAAATACTAAGTACTATGCTATTTAGAAATTAGCTTCATAGAATATTCTGGTTTTATCTCCCTTTGGACAGGGAAGAGCTCTGTATGTCACTTATCTGGACTTCTGTAAGACCTTTGACAGAGTCTCCCACAACATCCTTCTCTCTAAACTGGCAAGACATGGATTTGATGGGTGGACTGTTTGGTGGATGAGGAACTGGTTGGATGGTCACATCCAGAGGCTAGTGGTCAAAGGCTCAATGTGTGCATGGAGATCAGTGGCAAGTGGTGTCTCTCAGGGTTCTGTATTGGGATCACTGCCATTTAGTATCTTCATCAATGACATCGTGGGATCAAGTGCACCCTCAGCAGATTTGCAAATGACACCAACCTAAATGGTGCAGTTGACATGTTTGAGGCACAGGATGCCATCCAGGGGGATCTGGACAAGCTCAGTAAGTGGGCCTATGTAAACCTCATGAGGTGCAACAATACCAAGGACAAGGTCATGAACCTGGGTCAGGGCAAACCCCAGCATCAATAGAGGCTGAGAGATGAAGGGATTGAGAGAAGCCCCGTGGATGAAAAGCCAGACATGAGCTGGCAATCTGCACCTGCAGCCTATAGAGCTGGTTGCATCCTGAGCTGCATCAAAAGAAGTAGGGCAAGCAGGTCGACAGAATTGGTACTGTCCCTCTTTCCACTCTTGTAAGACCCCACTTGGAGTAATGCATCCAGCTCTGGGACCTCCAATACAAGGACTCCCATTGGAGTGGGTCCAGAGGAGTGCCACAGAAATTATTAGAGGAAGTACCTCTCCTGTGAGGAAAGTTGGGCTTGTTTAGCTTGGAGAAAAGTCTCTGGGAAGACCTTATTATGGTACTTCAGTATTTAAATTGGGCTTATAAGAAAGATGGGGAGAAACTCTTAGCAGGGCCTGTTGTGATAGGACAAGGGCTAATAGTTTTAAACTAAAAGAGGGTAGAATTAGACTAAGGAAGAAATCTTTTATAAGGGTCATGAAACACTGGAACAGGTAGCCCAGAGAAGTGGTGGATGGCCACATGGTAGATTCCTCACCCCTGGAAATATTCAAAGTCAGGTTGGATGAAGCTCTGAACATCCTGATCTAGTTGAAGATGTCCCTGCTCATTGCTGCGAGGCTTGGACTAGATGGCCTTAAAAGGTCCCTTCCAACTCAGACAATTCTATGATTCTATGACAGTTACAGCTTTGAGGATGAATTTGGCCTGGACATCTTTGTTAAACAAGACAGCTTCAGAAGAGCAATGAGGAACTAGTGGGAGATAGGAACTGAAAAATCCCAATCCAGATGTGGCTCAGAGTTGGACTAATAAAATGTAAAATTATCAGTATTAAATGTAACTCTTAGATGTGTTTAACATATATGCAAGCAAGTCTCCCCCCTTTACAAACTGCTTGGTAGTCTGCATGAGGCAGAAAATCTTTTGCCACTAACATGCAGCTACTACACATAAGTTAAAAAAAAAATTGCAGTATAATTACTGTAAATTATAAACATGAATAATTCTGAAGGTTGAAAAGTTTATACACAAATAAGAGGAAAAGCTAATTTCTCCCTTTTCAAAAGAAGTCATTTCCTACAAATACTGATCTCTAGGCTTTAATGTTTCCTTAATTCTACTCTTGGTATGTTATAGGTTGTAGAAGCAGCACCTATTTTAATCTGAGGTGCATACAATTCAGACTGAAGACAGACCATACTTAATGTGGGAGCACTGGAACTTTAATATGTAGAAAATGTGATCCATGGAGAAATATTGTATGATTGCAGAGCACAGTGTTTTACTTCACATTCCAGACAGGTAATTCTTCCTCAAATCAATAAAATGTGGTGGCTGAAAAAGTTCATTCATAAAAGATGCGCCCAACAGCAAACACAGAATTTGCCCATAATATAATTTAATCGTAGGCTCAGAGACCTAACATCAAGAACCATAGCTTTTGAGTATCTATAACTCTCTGCTAATTTGGGAGGCTGTTATACAAGACTGCTGTCTTATGTCTATACTTAACACATATCACAAATAGTTGTGTTACATAATTCTGCTTTCAGGTAGCTGTGGGAAGCTCACTGCTTTTCTTTTTTAGGATACAAAACTATAGCAGGTCACAGATTCCTTATCTGTCTTAGAGATAGAAGTCTTAAGCTTGTAAGACATTTAAGTTTTTCCAACTCTTTGAACCAAGGCTAGCCAAAAACAGGGCTCTCGCTCCTGTTAGATTGGTAATGCGTTTTGACAGAGCTCTGTTTTGTCACAAAGAAAGCATTACATTTTACTTTCTGCAACATAGCAGGAGGCAGCTTTTAGGCTAGAGAGCACTGCTTAAGCAAGATGTTGTAGCAAAGAAACTCATCTCTTCCAGGGCTGGTCTGTCTTCTGTGTATGCTGGTAAATTCTTTCAGTTGTGCTGATCCTTTCTACCTCATGTTCATGAATGAAGCCTTTGAAAAATAGTAAGGGCTAGTCAAACTTCCCTTTCAACTATCTGTTTTCTAGAGAATGGCAGGAAGAAGTTGGAGCTGATAGTTTCCATAAGCAGAATTGACATCTTTTCTAAATTATTTCAAGATGAGAAGTAATGATGACCATCTTTACAATACCCTACCAATATGACAACAGTGCAAGTGTCCTTTATTTTATATGAGAAGCAGCCCCACAGACATCAGACTGTTACAGCAATGTTGGACTCACCTAGTATAAGAACAAGCCTTGACCATATACAAACACATCTAAACTATGAAGAAATCCAGTCTTCAGTGGCTTCTGGTTTTACTTTTTTTTTAAGCCCAGTTCCATATACAATGAAGAAACTACATGTCATGTTTTCTGTTGCCTTTACAACAGGAATTTCTATCTCAACCAGATATTTTCAGTTGCTTAAAATACTCTACCATCTGAAACCAGAGTGTGTTGGCACTAAGGAAGCCTCACAACTAGACCTGGGGGAAATAAACAAGGTGTTCTTTATGAAACAAACACTAGTTTTCACTTAGCAAAGATAAGAGCAACATAAAGCACTTAGTGTTTTCAAAAGGAAGTACAGGCACTTGGTTTCTTAGCAAAACACATGTACAACACTCAAAGCAATTGTGAACATTTGTTATGAATTTTAAGATGTGTGTAATAACCTGCATGCTCAAGAGGTTAAGTACTGTATCTGTATTTACCATGGATATAAACAGAGATACCAAATAAGCAGCTGAAATAGGAAAAACTACAACTCTTTAAAGAAATAAAATTAAAGCTGATCACCACATGTTTAAGCCAGCAAAGAAGAGAGAGCATTCTGTGTTATCTGGCAGTCCATTATCTATTAGACTAAATCAGCCCTGCCTTCTTCTGTTGCACACATGTAAAATGTTTTCTTGTCACCTTAAATTCACAAACAGTACAATTAGGTTCCTCAGTTTCCAGCCATTAAACAAATTATATGAAAACAGATAAGCTCAGCATTTATTTTTGTGTCACATATATAACTGTTATGAAAACATCCTACTAAGAGCAGTGAGGTGTCCAGCATATCTGACTGCCCTTCTCTCTTCAAAGGGATAGTGACAGACTGAAAAAAAACCCCACGCATACACATAAGAAACCTTTGAACCCTCCAGGACAACAGAGAATGAGCCATTTCACTTACTGTTTTTATTGATTCAAATTTCAGTTGAGTAAAGACACACACGGAGGAAAACACCATCAACTGAAAAAGAACTGCTGTACTTGTATATAAATTCATTCTGTTTAAGATCTCTTTTATCTACTGGTTGTACAAAACTCATAAAGAAAGGATATTTCTTTTAACAGCTTTGTTTGAATATAGACCTCTCAACAACTTATGCAATGGTTTATAACAAGAGTGGAATCCAAAACCCATCAAGCCCCCACACCATTTCCTAATAAAACACCTGTTCTCCCTTCTCCAACTCCCCTCACTCCAGCCCTGAAGGTGCAAGAAACATGCTACTACTTTCCACTACAGTAAGTAATCTGATGCAACCCTAGAGTAAGCTGATTTTTCCATTACAGACCATGCACCAACCCTTCCCATAAAAGTTTAACAGAGGTATGGGAGACTGATGACATCAAGGAAAGGATTCATTGTACAGAGGAGATCTGGAAGCATGCCACAGAGGCTGCAGAAGGGAGTGCTGAAACACAAGTTCAGTGCAGTTTTCTGCAGCAAAACCCCCTTTTGGGGCTCATTTTCTACCCAAGCAGAACCGCTGTGAAAAGTATGTTGAAACCTAGATTAACATTAGCAAAATAACTAGGGTAAAATTGATTGAAATAGTTAAATGAAATTGTTGAAAGAGACTTTTTAGTTGCTTGTGGAAGAAGAATTAATTAAGATATTTAAATTCTAATTCTGTAATTGACACATGCATATTTTTAAAAAGGGTATAATCATCTTTATGTCAGATACACAGACTTGTGCCAAAAAAATAACAGCAGGTTACAATTGTCACTTTCCACACAATATTTTAATGGCAAGATTAGATATACATGTTAAATTATCAGCAGTTTGCTGCAAGACAAAAGCCGTTTCCACACAATCAGACCTCTTCTCATATAATTTCTAGGACTTTTTTCCATGACACATGGTGTAAAGCAGCACAGTCCCCTTTCTGACTGTGAAGATCACTTTCCTATATCAGAGTTAGCAGTATAGTACAACACTCACATTCTGAGCACTTAACAGATGAAAAAGCACATATACTAGGCTCCCAGATAGCTGATTATTTGCAGATGCCTTAAAGCACAATAGACTTGGAAATTAGGTGTTTGTAGGCAATATCAATTATATTACAACCACGCAAAGACAGTACGCATGTGGTAATATACAACTGTATACCTGAAAAAGGCACAGCGGGGTCAAAGGAAAGACTGTTGGGAGGAGACTACAAAGATAGTTTCCTTGTCCAAATATAGTGCCTGTTATGAAGTATGCAAAAACTAATGACAGTGTGGTCTACAAAAGCCTTCACGCAATACAATTGCTATGATTTTTCCACATACGATTCACTGCTGTGAAAGCTACTATAAACCTAGAAATGGTAGCTTGTGGCATCAGAAACTGCAACAACATTCTATCCACAGTTATGTATGTACAGTGGCTATGAAGTGCTCAGCTTATCTCAACAGATAAAAGTCAGTCTTGGATGCTTACAAACACCTCTGACTTCAAGGGTAAGGTAAAAAAGAGACAATTTTACTAGTACTTCATGAAAGCATAGGAACATACATGTTAGAAGTGACCTCTGGAAATCACCCGGTTCAACATGCTGCTCAAAACAGGTTCATCTGGAAACTGACTCCTCAGGAACTTTTTCAGTTGAGGTTTGAATATTTCTGAGTAGACATCCTATAAAAATTTCACTCATCAACTCTCTCTATGCCCATCAGTCCCACCCATCTTTCCACCTACTTTCACATTTACTTATCTCAACAATTTGATGAGAAGAAAACAATGGAAGAATTTGACAAGGGCCTTGCTCAAGATGAAGAACACAGCACCCACTACATTCACAATGTCAGTTGCTTCGTCACAGGGGAAGTAGATATACAGGCTGCACAGGATCTGCTGTTCGTAAACTTGTGCTGGATGTTCCCAGTCACTTTCTCCTCCTTCCAGTAGCTGGAAGTGGTTTCCAGAAGGATTTGCTCCATGGCCTTGCTAGGGGTGCAGAGAAGCTGACCAACCTGTGACTACACAGGGTCCTCTCCTTGGCCATCTTCGAGATGGGGTGCAACACTTGTCTTCTTCCCCTTCATGAGGAACCTCCCCAGGTGCCATAACCTTTCAAAGACAGTACAGATCTGCCTTCAATGACATGAGTCAGCCTTCACAACACCCCTGAGTGAACCCAAGGTGCCACAGATTTGTCTGTGTGTCAGTGGGTGAAATGGTCGCTAACACCATGCCCCTTTCCTGTGGATCATCATTCCTCCAGACTCTACTAGGAGGCTTAGGAACCCAAGGACAGGCCTTATCAGTGAAAGCAAACAAAAACAACGACAACAAAACAACAGTTGAGCACTGTGACTTTTTTCACTTTCATACTCATAAGATCTCCTGGCCCCATGGAACAGAAGCACTACATTTTCCTTTGCCTTTCCTTTTATTGTTGAAGTACAACAGGAAAGCTTCCCTGTGCCCTTCATTGCCTCACTGGTTTCTGTTGCAGTTGAGTGTTGAATTTCCTTATCCCACCCTCCACACTCGGGCAATGTATACCCTCCTAGTTTCTCGTCCTTGTTTCCACCTTGTCTTCCATTTCCTTTACACATTTTTGACTCCTCCCAGTCTTGCAGTCCCCAGGACACCACTGTTCTGCCCATGGATACCTCACTGGCCTCAGGTTATGGGAAACCTCCCCTAGTTTGAACGCCTCTTCACAAAATTGGCAAGCCTCTTTCCAGAGAAGCTCTTGATCTACATTGTCAGAGGTATCCCATCTCTGTCAAGCAGCCTTCATCCTTTGAGCAGAGTCCCCAAGAAACAGTGTTCATTTATATAGTCATGCGTGACCATTTTTTAATGGCCACAGGAATTTCAAGGTCAAGGAATAGGTTTTCTATTTCAAACTGATACACAAACATTTGGATTCTTAAAATCATCCCATCAGGCTTACTACTCAGACAGGAGGAAACTCTAATTCAACTCAAGCTGAAAATTAGGGAGTGTAAGATACAGAAAGATATAAATATAGACTACATATGAACTCATACAGCCACTCAACTTGCATGTTACCTTCCTGATTATAGACTGACACCATAATTAATTTTGGCAACAGAAGTATGAACCATGTAAGTTGATTCAACACATTTCTACAGCCCAGGAAAATTGTGTAATCATGTAAGAAGTTACTGCATTGTGAACACCTAAAAGACATATAAAAGGGAATTCTGTAGCAGTCTTTAAATCTGAAACTGGTGTCCTAGTGCCTGTTTCTTGCATGCAACATTATAGTGCTTCACAAGTGCTTGCCGTACACCTGAACACAGAATCCAGAATATATTACAAAGTCCTTGCAATTACAGCGATTTTAGGACATTGGCAATACTCATGATATCTCCTGTTCCATACATATGACAGGTTTGTAGTATTTCACAATCAGAATGTAATAGGAAGCACTTTTTTGTCTATGCTACACAAAAAGAAATTTTGTAAATCCTTCTGGTTAATAGATACTTTTGATGACAGAGGATGAGATACAATGACCCATATGTTACTTTTTCCTCTATTTTTCCAAAATCTTGCCAGACAGCTTTGGTTATTTATAGCTTTATACCACGACTGCTGCCTCCTCCATATCCTACTGTACCAATATAAGTTGGAAAAAGACGATCTACATTTCTCACACAATGTAAAATGCCTTCCCATATTTTCCTCAAGAACATGAGAGAAATTCTCAAGAGCATCAAGAGAACAAAACTGATTCTGTGAGTGTCAGTTGCACCAATGGGAAATGATACAAGGACTAAATGTTAAACTACTAGAAGATCTAAAATGATCTCCCTCCTCTTACTCGAGAGAAAATCCACATCACCTATATTTGAATCTTCATGGTCTTTATATTCAATCCAAATACAAAATAAATATATCTTAGGTGCAAAGACTAGGTCTGTCTTCAACATCCAGTTATTCCTTCCAAGCCAGATAAAAACAACTTCAAAGAATTAAACAAACTGGAATGTTATTTACTTATTTGGGAGTAAAGTGCATCCAAGTACACCCCTTTTTTTTTTAAGAGGAATATTTTTATTTATTCCCCTAGATACTGGATAAAGAGCATGAAACGACTTGGTGTATAAATATAGTTATGGCTAACAACAGAACTGTTTCTCCTATTACAAAGCACAGTGAGACAAATAAGGGAACCTGTGGGATTAATGATTTAGGAATAAATACTCACAGAAGTTTCAAGTCTATTTGGACACAGAACAGGAATGAAGCTTTAAAGATTTCTTGCATCTAATCCCACACCATTGTTAATGATGTTGATGAAAAGCTTTACTCACTCCCTGATCTGTATTTCTGCTGTGGCCTCTTCATCAGTTTATAAATGCAGATATAAGGCTGTCCATCATCTGTGCAGAAATGTTCTACAGCAGTTTCTTTAAAAAAGCACAAAAACCCCCAACCCAACCCAAACCAAACCAATCAAAGCAGCCGCTAAAACTTTGTAAGCATTAAAGGAAAGATACTGCAGCAAAAGCAAACGTGACTGCTTTCCTGGAGATTAAAACTAAAAATACAATGCACTGCAAATTTACCGGTTTACCTCACATATTTGTAGGCAATATTTATTGATTAAATTATAGGTATCAACAGCCTCACACCAGAAAGGCAATTGAGAAGTCACTGAAAAAAAAGAAATTTTTCTCTGCAAAGTTCTTCCCAATTTATATTCTTATGCTCAAGAAATAACAAATTGGTCTGTAAAGCAGAGCAATGGAGTAGACAGAAATGGTTGTAAATTGCCATTTTAAGAACAATTTATCTTCTTGGAGGGTTCTCAGTCATTCCAATGTCTAAAGCACTGGAAAAAAGAAGATTTCCAGGTGGCTTGTTGCCCTGCATGACCTTGAATAATCGCTTTCAGCTCATCTGTGTCTCAGTTTGCCATCATACACGTAACACAGACTGAACAAGAAGTTATACAAGCTGAGTTGAGACACTGAATGGAAAGTATTCCTTGAAGAAAAGTGACAGCAGTCACATATTCCCGTTTATGCTATTTCTTAACGTAGTCCCTGCCACCTCTAATGGTCTGTTTGGCTGATTTTGTTGATCAAGTGTTTGCACCTTGCAAACACTGTTAGACAAAGCAATTTTGTATTTGCATCCTATGCCTGTTCTAGCAGTAAGTAATGCTAATTTTCTCCATGGAACTTCCCATGCCTGAAGTTGGACCTAAGTACAGAAATGAGTATAGGAGTTAGTTCCTTCCGACACCTCCTATACCACCTACTGCTGTTGGTTTACTGCCAATTAACAACTGCAAATGCAATAATTTCTGTAACAGCTTCTCCACTCACCCAAATATATACAATATTGTCTCTTTGCTCGTAAAGAGAATCACTAAGTCAATGAAAAATAAGCACTCACATGACTAACTTCAGCAGATATGACTGCCTACTATATACTGCTTTAAAACATTGACTGGAGCTACTATGGTGCTTGCTTGCCTGGCCCTCAAGGATATAGCCAGCTTGCACAAATAGTGTAAGGGGGAAAAAGTAAAAATAAAATCAGCAAAAGTTGACCACACAGGTTGTGTTGATTTTTCACTTAGGCTGAACTGATACTTTTAAATTCTAAATACCATTAAGAGTGCCAACACCGCGCAAATTTTGTTTTACATATACACCACATGTATATTGTTTCAGTGAGTTTTAATACAAATTTTAGTTCCAAGAGCTTTAAATTCTATAAACAAATTTAGCTCATCTCTAATTACTTTCTACTAGCACATAAAGACACAAGAAGTTTCTAACAATATAGCTTGCATATATATTACCTAAGGAATCTTTAAGTTTCCCTTTACACAATTAGCTTCTCTTGACAACAGGAAAAAAACCCACAAGAGCTATGATAATCTCATTGTTTCATTTTCTGTAAAGGCTGCATTGCTTGTAACAGAGGAGCACACATGCAAAGAAATCAGTAAGTTCTACTTCAGATAAAAATAAAGCATTTCCCTAGTCCTGTGCTCTACATTCTGCTTTAGCATAAGCTGATCAAGAGGGCCAAAAGTAATTTCATAAAATCTTGAAAAAAAGCTGATGTAATCTCCTGTTCTCTTCCCTTTCCTAGCTAAATGTAAACACAGTTTATCTCTGTGCCACACATGCTCATTGCCACACACAGAAAAGTAGCCTCCCTTGGAATTCGTATTTGAGAGTCGTCTGAAATGCAAGAGTTCAGAGACATCAGTAAATTGCATCCCAAATTGTACAGAAACCAATATGGGATGTAGGAAGACAAAATTGTTCAATTTTGTTGACTAATTCACGAATTATTTATAACATTTCAAAAGGCTTATTTTGCTAATATGTGAAATAAGTTGCAGTAATGCTTTGATTTAGAAAAGCCAGCAACTGTGCCCAGTCAAAAGCACTTCTCTTCTTTTTTATTTCCCTATGGGAATATTTTGGCAACTGGAGTAAATGCGAAGAAACAGGTATGTGAATTTCCCATTCTGCTGGCAGCTCTGCATGGGTGCAGCGGCTCCCTACAAGGCCCTCATGGGTCCTAACACACCCATCCCAGATTCTCAAGACATGTCTTCAGATGCCAATTACGGAGAACCATGAAAATTCAACTTTTCTTGTTGACAGCAGAGAAAAAGGCTTTTCCTTTAACACTGGTATGTTTTACTGACTCCCTAACAGCCTGCCCAGGGAAGGAATAGAAACCAGGCAACACCACCATTTCTGAAGCAGAGCAATACATCAACTAGAAGACAACAATTCCCCCCTTAATATTACAAGCCTTATTTGCACAGGACTACTGCAGAAACAGCAGAAAGTCACCATAGACAGATAATTTAAGAGCTGCAGATCACAGGTAGGTTTACAAGTTCTAAATGGGTCATAGGATAAGTCTCTAGGTTCCAGCATCTAAGGTAGAAAGTACAATACCTAAAAAAAGTCATAATACAGGGTTTGGGTTTGATTTTGGTTGCTTGGGTTTTTTTTTTTTCTCATCACCTTTTAAAGTCAGGGTTTTTCAGAAATATTCCTACATTAAAATGGAGTTTCTGCAAACACAACAGGAGTATGAGCTTGGCTAAAATGTTTTGGGTTTTTTTCTCTATACTGTCACTCACTTTTTGTAGGTAAGCCTTTAACAAATGCTAACAAGGTTTCTTGTTTTGACTGCATAAGGGAAAACAAAGCCCCTGGCAACAGAACTGCAATCACTTCATAAACACTGTGGTAAGTAAACTGGAACACACTCCTTACCTCATGACTTTCTAAAAACCTTGTATCTGGAGGGCACTGATCTTCAAGATTTAGTTCACTTAAATAGATTCATATATTTCCTGCATAAAAATATTAATGCGTATTCCATGTCAAGCCACTTAATGGCTGAAATAAACCAAAGCTTCAAAAAAGGTGGTACGTACTACAGTATGATATTCACTTAAGCGTCTTTTTTCTTTAAGCAACAAGTGCAACAACTGACTTGCTTCTAGTCAAATGTTATCTTTTTAGCTTAATTATTTTAAAGGTATTTAAATTGCTCTTTTACAGTAAGATTTCTTTATTTTGAGACAAAACTGTCAGATTTGCTCTCTTCCTAAAATACCCACAATTCTTCCTTGAACCAAAACAAGCTTTTACTTCTGCATTTTAAATATCTCTTCTTCAAATATTGAAATAACACAGTATTTCAGGTTTGAAAACATATTTTAATAAATCTAAGTTTTTGAAAGTTGGCCTCAACACTCTAATCTGCACAGATTCTTTGTGAATTTATGGACTTCAAAGTAAGGGAGTGTTTCAGACATGATTTATTGGTCTCATTTACATATAGCTATGAGACTAAGCATACCTTCTCCCACTTCTCCACGCACAACCAAACATACACATTATCTTACTATGTGAGAAGTAGATGCCCTAGATTTAAATTTTTTCTTACATACTCACAGGCAAAAGGAAGCACTGGCATTTCAGGACAGCAGAATAAAGCTGTACTGGTAGATGGCATCATACTCTTGCATTACAGGGGTCAGATATGATCCCATAGCAATCAAATTTCTCATAATTTACCACTAAAGTTCTGCACAATAAATTATTTGGTTGTTTGTAAAGAAAACCTTTGGTGTTATGGATTTAAAGAGTTTTCAGTATATTGTATTCAAGTGATCATATAAAGGCAAACTCCCGCAGGATAAAAAATGAGCATAGACACATCAAAGGAGAACAAAGAGGACTGAGTTTGATTACCCTTTAGAATAATGTGTGCTTCTGAACTAAGAAATGCCAGAGATGTTCCCAAGTTTCAGATACTACTTGATTACTTAGCTTTAATACAACAAGGTCAAAACATTCGGTGACAAGAAACTTCACATGCACTTATGTGCATACACCAGCTGTAAAAAATACTTTGGTTAGCATGATTTTTGCAAAAGCATGTGTGTGATATATTGGCCATATTGAGAAAGGCTATTTTTCCCACTCCAGGAGTGTGTCTAAATAATTTATGTACTTTGCACAGCTGGACAAGTGTGTGAAAAACAGCACTTTGTACAGCTTATGTGCATGCTGATTGGCACACAGGCTGGTAGGGAGAAAAGTGGCTACAGCCTCTGGGATACTTGTTAAACAGAGAATGACACTTTGCCAGATTACCTCCTTTCATTAAGACTTCTCCTATTACACAGTATCAGATGAAAAAAAAATCTTAACAATCCACTATCAGAGAAAGCTTGAATTATGTAGAAGATGGGAGAAATTCCTATTAAGAAAAAAACCAAACCAAAACAGAAACCTGTTTCTTCTGAGTAAGTGATGAAACAGGTCTGCTCTGCTCCTTCTTACAGCTTGACCAGGGGCTCCCAGATATCATGTGCGAGCTGCCTCCCACCTCAGGTCAGTCACCTGTGTGGAGGCCATGAAAACCAGGGGAAGTGCCCCAGTTTGAGTCCCGCTGGCAAGCCAGAAACAATATCAGTACAAACATGGATGTGTGTGAAGTATTTAAGTACTGAAGCACATGGATTATTAGGCAATCTAATAATGCCTATCACTAAAGAGCGTTGACAGCCAGAATATCCCTCTCTGCATCTGCTCCATCATAGCAGAATACGTCAAATGGGGGCCACAGATCTCACTTTAGCCACAGTCTGTTTTAATTTTTTAAACTGTGATTGTCTTTATGAGTGAAATTGACAGTTACAGTAATGAACAATGACAATGCCATTAATAACCTCCTGCTTAAATCTGTCTATTAAACATAGGCCATCATAGAGGCAGCGGCTATGATGTCAGTTTAACAAAAGCTGACTGATGTATTAATGAGAGAGACTCATTAGCAAAATTAGATCTGCTGTTCAGCAAAAGCTGATGGTATCACTCTATTTGTGTTAGAAGCGCACATGTTGGCACCCATGATTTCTGGCAGAAGACTGTTGAGGATAAATGCTACCCTTCCCTCCACAGACAGCAGCTATGATTTAGAAGTGCTACATAAGTGAGACAACTCAGTGTTTGGCTGACCATTAGCTAATACTTTCTACTGGTAATGGAAACCCTGCAATACATATGTTAAAGAAGAAAGCCTTAAGCATGAATGAGACTATGTGTCTGACTTTGAGTGCCAGTGCTGTATCTGTCAACAGCGCATTTGGTCAGTGTCCTCTTGTCGCTTTCCTGAAATACCAACAAAGAAAACACAGATCCTTTCAGCAAATGAAGTAGAGGTGCAAATTGCAGTCACACCTCCCTGTCTTGTTCAGTATCATTTCTTATCTTCATAAACAACACAGACTGACTTGCCTCCTCATGGCAAGTAGCCACAGTTCATGCTTGTAATTGGGATCGGTCACAGTACATTACCATTTAGTTTCATGCTATACTGTAAGAGACAAGCTTCTTCATAGGAGGAAAAAATGAAGGACTTCAGTGTTGTTATGGATCCGGATTTGGTGCTATTCTTCTTAAAAGCTCCCCTCCCTCACCCCTAACATGACCAACTGTAGCCAGTGTGTAGGCAGGAAGGAGAGACTGCATTGCTAAAACTAGCAGTCAAGTATTTCTGGAAGCTTATTGTATATACAATAATGAAAGAAGTGACTGTTCAGAGAGGGGGTAGGTGAAGCTTCTGATAAATTAAACCTCCCAAGGGAGGAAAAAAAAAAGAAAACCAAAGGACAAAGAACACTTTGACAGATGAGATCAAGTCGACTTTGAAGTCCTCACTGAAGAGTTCACAAAACACCCCCAATCTCCCTCCCTAGTTTTCCCCTAACCTCTTAATGTCCCTGCAATGACAATTTTGACTAGCGTAAGACATATTTTTACAAACCAGGGAAGTAAATGATGAAGCACTAGATAGCTGCAAGGAATCTTGGAGGCATGAACACTTAACTTTGAACACTTTGATTGTATCAGTTATAAAAACTTGAAAATGTAAAAAATTGATGTGAATGAGCCACACTTGAGTTTGTTTTTGTAATAAGCATGTTTACCCCATTGCTAAAGAAAATATCTAGCTTTTAAGGGGACAAATGATTATCTTTAACTGACATCTAGATCATAATGATTGCTTAGCAATTAAAAATCTTCAACCATGCTTTGTTGCATAGAATTTCAAACATATCATGTACACTTCAGATACTGACAGGATTTATATGCAGACAGAAAAATATTTCTAGTCACTGTCTCTATTCTAGAAATGTCTAATACTGAATATATGACATAAGATTAGCACTAGTGCTCCATAAATATGGGTTATTCTTTGGAAAAATATCAGATGTAGAGAACTTCAATTAACCACACAAGTCTGGTGGACATGAAATTACTTCAGCCCCAAAAGCCTCAAAAAGGAAATTTTAGATAAATTGAAATCCTTTTATTCATTCTCCGTAAAATTAACAATGTCTTCTCATGGATTTTCATTAGAAGATTTAACATTAAAAATAAGAATCAGAAGCACTGAAGAGTTATATTTAAGAAGAGGAAGTGCAGAACAGAGAAGTATCAATCCCCCAGTTACAATCCATACAGCATTCTGCTGAGCAAAATAGGGAAACAGGAATCCTAGAAGTCCAGGGACAGTTACTAGAAAGTCCTAGTGGAATATTACACACCTTTAAGTGGTAATTCACTTGTCAGCAACAAAGATAACTATTAAAACAAATCTTCAGCTTGGACAAATGTCCAATGTACTCCCACTGAACAAAAAGCCATGAAATTTCTTGAACTTTCCTTCTCCAAAGCAAATTTTTCTGCAGTCATCAACAACTCACATGCTTAATTGCTAACTACTAGTGAATGTGACCATACAGGAGATGCCTGGAGTAACCAACAGTAGATGAAATAGGAAGTAGAAGCCATACCTATAGATCATCAGAAGAGTACTTTTGGGCATTTATTCACCTGTGCTCATCAGTTCCTACACACACTCTGGTTAAGTGATTGTGAATGCAAACTGCTGTGATGGAGAGAGAAATGTAAGCTCTAGAATCATGATCCCTTTCCATGCTACTGATCTTGTTTGTCTGATGAGTATGTATTCTTGAAAGAAAAGGCCAAATTTACAATGCAGTACATTTTGAAGTAATTAGCTGTAGCATCTTTTTCTTCTGTATTATGAAATGCTTGTACAGACCTCAAACAAGTGACATTCACTCCGTCCAAAAACTGGAACCTGTACAAAATGCTCTATTTTACATCACAGTAAACTTTGTTTTTTATTTTACAGAGTAACACAATATATTCATATTTGGCAATAACACTTTCAAGGATAAGCCATAGTGCCATACTTCTATTTACATTGTACTCTCTGTAAATATTTTTATGTACAGCAAGCAGATATGTATAAACAATTATAGACTGAGCAGATATTTCCTGCTCCATATGCATCATCTTTGAAATGTTTCTTTAATGAAGACAAACCACTTCTTGCTGAGATTGGTGACCTTTTTAAAGTATACATTAATATTTCCAGAGCTTATTAAAACTACACCTTCTAAATTTTTAAGTATTTAGCTATTACAACTGTCACAATTTTGGGGCAGAAAGGAGAGATGAATTACAACATGTTACTGTGCAGGCCGTGATTGAGCATAGCCATGGTTTTGTAACCAACATGTTTTTAGAAAGCCAGAAGAAAATCACCCCCTACCTTCCCATTTTTATACAAAATATTATGTATTTTCACCCAGGTCATCAGAAGTTGATAATTTTGTGGACTCCTCTGTACTTTCTCCTCAGTATTTTTCAGTTTCAAACTCCAAAAGGTAAATATTTTCTCCAAGATCATTCAACATACATTGTACTTAAAGTATTATGTCAACAGAAATGCAAATGAGAACTTCCCTGGGAAAACCCATTTCCCACAAAATTGAAAATATTATACATTAAAGAACTTTCATACTGACACATCCAGACAAATATTTTAGAATTTTAAGTTGTTTGACTAGAGAACAGGAAAAGAAAGCTATTATAGCTGCCCTATTGAAAAAAATGAAAACAAATGAAACTCAACCAAGCTACAGCTTTTAAGGATAATAAAAAATGTTTCTATAAATTCATTAACAACAAAAGGAGAATTAGGGAAAATCTCCATCCTTTATTG